>NQII01008055.1:24444-47421 GCA_002778355.1 Clitarchus hookeri | reverse complement strand
CCGCGGATAATGTTCGCAGCAGCAGTAATTATATTTAGCGGCAAACATGCAATCTACGCAAGTGGCGAGACGGGGTTTCAAATCACTAATTGAATGTATTCCGATTGGTGTTTAGAGGCTAACTGAATCGCTTGTTTTAATCAGTCCCGTCCACGATTACTGCGCAGACTCGGCAAGGAACTTTAATAGAAGATGGAATCTGGATAACTGTTAAAAACTCACGAGTGGTCAAACATTCATTGATATCAAATGAACTGACAAGGATTTAATCTATAAACAACAAAATCTTAAGTGGTTAACTAAGAAAAGATTCATCCATACAACATAATATAAAGCTAGACGGTAATATTTTCCGTGATTGTTTATATCCTCGAGAATCTCCGACACATTAATAACTATTTATTTAATTACAGATATGGCAGCTATCCGCGGAATTAAGACACTCTTCCAGCAATACAAAGAACTGAAAAAACATTTTCAGAGTGAACACTTGTGCAATTTAAAATCAGTACATTCTAAGTAAGAAGTTTTCTCAACGTAGCTTAAACTACACTGGAGAGACAAAAAAAAANCAATTTAAAATCAGTACATTCTAAGTAAGAAGTTTTCTCAACGTAGCTTAAACTACACTGGAGAGACAAAAAAAAAACTGGTGTAGGCGTGCGTATGTAAATAACAGAGGTATGGAACCAATCAGATTAACGCGATGCGGTCGGCAGCGCCTATATAAGACAACAAGCGTCTGGCAAAGTTGCTAGATCGGTTACTGCTGCTACAATGGCAGGTTATCAACATTTAAGTGAGTTTGAACATGGTGTTATAGTTGGCGCACGAGAGATGGGACATAGCATCTCCGAGGTAGCGATAAAATTTGGATTTTTGCATACGACCATTTCACGAGTGCACCGTGAATATCGGGAATCCGGTAAAACATCAAATCTTCGACATCGCTGAGGCCGGAAAAATATCGTGAACGAACGGGACAAACGACGACTGACGAGAATCATTAAACGCGACAGACGTGCAACCCTTTCTCAAATTGGCGCAACTTTCAATGCTGGGGCATCAACAAGTGCCAAGAACGCTTGATAAGTTGCCTGGTATTATCTATACCCGAAAGCCTCCCGAAGTCCCACTAGTGTACCGTTGTTGATTGCACGACACAAAGCTTTACGCCTCGCCTGGGCCCACCAACACCACCATTGGACTGTTGATGACTGAAAACACGTTGTCTGGTCTGACGAGTCTTGTTTCTAATTGTACAATTGTATCGGGCGGATGGACGTGTACGGGTATGGAGACATCCTCATGAATCCATGGACCCTTCATGTCAACAGGGGACTGTTCGAGCTGGTAGAGGCTCTGTCATGGTATTGGGCGTATGCATTTGGCGTGAAATGGGACCCCTGATACGTCTAGATACGACTTTGACAGGTGACANGGACTGTTGATGACTGAAAACACGTTGTCTGGTCTGACGAGTCTTGTTTCTAATTGTACAATTGTATCGGGCGGATAGACGTGTACGGGTATGGAGACATCCTCATGAATCCATGGACCCTTCATGTCAACAGGGGACTGTTCAAGCTGGTATCATGGTATTGGGCGTATGCATTTGGCGTGAAATGGGACCCCTGATACGTCTAGATACGACTTTGACAGGTGACAGATACGTAAGCATCCTGTCCGATCACTTGCACCCATTCATGTCCATTGTGCATTCCGATGGACGTGGGCAGTTCCAGCAGGACAATGCAACACCCCACACGTCGAGAGTTGCTACAGAGTGGTTCCAGAAACACTCTTCTGACTTTAGACGCTTTCATTGGCCACCTAAATCGCCATACATGAACATTATTGAGCATATTTGGGATGCCTTTCAACGTGCTGTTCAGAAGAGATCTCCACCGCCTCGCACTCCTATGGATTTGTGGACTTCCCTGCAGGATTCATTGTGTGAATTGCCTCCTGCATACCTTCAGACATTAGTCGTGTCCATGCCACGTCGTCTTGCGGCACTTCTGCATGCTCACGGGGGCCCTACACGATATTAGGCAGGTGTGCCAGTTTTTTTGGCTCTTCAGTGTATAAGAAATTCCGTNATGCTCACGGGGGCCCTACACGATATTAGGCAGGTGTGCCAGTTTTTTTGGCTCTTCAGTGTATAAGAAATTCCGTCAACGAAGTTATAGCATCGAAAAAAAAGTATTAAGAGGGAATGTAGGATAACTTCAGACAAGGAACGAGGCCAGGAATTGAGACCCAGAAATTTTGCGGATTCATTCGGCAACAAGCTAGACTCCACAATCCATTGTGTACTTGAGGCTCAGTTAGTTGTTCATTGGCTGTTGCTCCAGTTTAACCACTGGCCATGTAGTACGGGATTTGGCCCTTGTTTTCCATAGAGGTTCGCTGATACAGGTTGTTCGCCGTAAACTTAACGATTTTGAAAGCCCTGCAGAGGATCTACTTTCATGCACCTTGTGTATTTTTCCAACATATGTAAAATTAACATTGCCTTTGGCCTGATCACTTTATTCATGCGTCGGTTAAGTGAAACATGAACTACGTAAGGTTGGCAGCGACGAAATAAAAGTAGTTCCACTGTAAATTGTCAATTGACAGTGTTAGGTAAACATTTGTAAATACTAAAATTACTTCTTTGGTTTTTTTTATGTAAATAAGAGGAAGTTAAATGAAGTGTTCACTTTTGTAATAATTTCACTGATTCAGTTGACCGACACATAAATAAAGTGATCAGGCCTTTGGTAGTGTTAATTTTACATTCGGTGGAAGAATGCGCAATGTGCATACTAGCNACATAAATAAAGTGATCAGGCCTTTGGTAGTGTTAATTTTACATTCGGTGGAAGAATGCGCAATGTGCATACTAGCTGATTTTAACTAGGATTTTTGAAAATGCTCACTTCACCATGAACAGCTTACATCACTGGCTCACGGTCTAAAAAACTGCCATCCCGTCACGATAGTAGGAGAAAATAACAAGGGTTTTAAGTCTATCTCGTCAACCAAATGAGTTCTCAAAATACTCGGAGATCTGCACAGTATTTTAGTTCCCAATTTTTATGGGTATGCCTGACTCTTAAAAATTAGGTTAGGTCACGGGTCGTATTATATTTTCTATCTCATTTTCCATGACAAATCATTTCACAAAATTCGTACATACATGGAGTTAAAAATAACCTTGTAGTGTAGCTCCGAAGCAAGAAGGAAATGTTGACACTTCTTAGCACTAAGCCCCATGCACCTACAAGTAAAATAAATACATGCAAAGCGGTGGGCATCGCGCCAGAAATTAAATGGGCAGCCATGATTTTACATTATGTTTATTAAGCTTGGACTTCGCGCTCCTATACAGCAAACATTGTTATGTGTTTTATAAAAGAAAGGGAAGTTTCAAGAGAACTAGAAACTTACGCTTTTCATTTGGCACGAGAAATCTTAATCCAGCTACATCGGTCTGAACGATGTGAATATGGCGTCTAAATAATTGGTTTCAACTACCTCGATAATGAAGGACCTAGGAAACGGGACACACATTAAACATAGACTCGGGCGTAAAAATGAACACTTTCAAATTCGTATTGCTCACGTGCTTCTGTAACTTCACGCATTGACCTCCTATGTATGTAGACTATTATATATGGAAACTGCTGCCGTATCAGTGGAGCGCTTATGTGTGCGGGAGTTCCCGTTCTATGGCTTCCTGGAAATGTCGTGGGGTCCGTGACGAAGGTTACTAATTGACATGGGAGAGGAACTGCGACCTGAGATCATGCTAGCGAACTTCGGCTCATCGCGTACGTCCCTTCTCGTAGAGGGACGGAAATTCACGCGCAGAGGGCGGGAACTGTTAAACGGAACCTCTGCAGCGGGCAGAGGTTTGTGTTAATGCCCGAAGCAAACCTGGTTTACCGCTAGTTGGATCCCTTGCTATTTGCAGATGGGACGAGGAAGATGTAGTTCGGCAGGTATTCCGCCGCGCTGGCTGCTTCTCCGACCTGCCAATGGACTGAGTCGNTGGGACGAGGAAGATGTAGTTCGGCAGGTATTCCGCCGCGCTGGCTGCTTCTCCGACCTGCCAATGGACTGAGTCGTGATGAGAGAGGGGGAAGGGGGTTGTGGAGACTGCATCAGGGCAAATGGGGCGGGATCAGATTAACAACTGAGCANGTGATGAGAGAGGGGGAAGGGGGTTGTGGAGACTGCATCAGGGCAAATGGGGCGGGATCAGATTAACAACTGAGCAGTAACGCGGACGATTTCGCGGCCATTCCACAGGGGCAGCCAGAGGACTAATCGTCTTGTGACGTCGCGGAGGACACAGTGGCTGAGCTTGCATTAAGGCCCCCGCCTAACTGGCGCTTGAAATGTGTTGCAGTGTTTTTTAAATACTCTTTTTTTCTACGAAAACATTAAACGTGTGTTAAATGCGTTGATATTCGAAAATAACACACACTTCAGACGAGGACTGTTGAGTTCTTTCAAGATGTCGCTCACTTTATAAATGACATCTCAAAGTACTCCGCTAAAAACGGCTTTTTTCAGAGAGCTGTATCTCAAAATATACGATTAAGACGCATACAAAACTACTCACGGACACTGCACTGAACCTTCCTTTCTACTTTANTGGGACGAGGAAGATGTAGTTCGGCAGGTATTCCGCCGCGCTGGCTGCTTCTCCGACCTGCCAATGGACTGAGTCGCGATGATGAGAGAGGGGGAAGGGGGTTGTGGAGACTGCATCAGGGCAAATGGGGCGGGATCAGATTAACAACTGAGCAGTAACGCGGACGATTTCGCGGCCATTCCACAGGGGCAGCTAGAGGACTGATCGTCTTGTGACGTCGCGGAGGACACAGTGGCTGAGCTTGCATTAAGGCCCCCGCCTAACTGGCGCTTGAAATGTGTTGCAGTGTTTTTTAAATACTCTTTTTTTCTACGAAAACATTAAACGTGTGTTAAATGCGTTGATATTCGAAAATAACACACACTTCAGACGAGGACTGTTGAGTTCTTTCAAGATGTCGCTCACTTTATAAATGACATCTCAAAGTACTCCGCTAAAAACGGCTTTTTTCAGAGAGCTGTATCTCAAAATATACGATTAAGACGCATACAAAACTACTCACGGACACTGCACTGAACCTTCCTTTCTACTTTATAACAATAAAATAAAAGGGTCACCGCTGAAAGTCTCATACGTACACACAAAGCGACGAGAACATTGCACACCAGTAGAAGGAAAAAAGAGAAAACTGGCGCAACTGGCTACTGGCTGGAGACAAGGGGACAATCTGCGGCTATCTCGGTGAGCAAATGCCACAACGACCCCATGCTCTGTCATTCCTCGCCAATGGCGGCCATCTTGTTTTTCCCTTGAAATTTTNATAACAATAAAATAAAAGGGTCACCGCTGAAAGTCTCATACGTACACACAAAGCGACGAGAACATTGCACACCAGTAGAAGGAAAAAAGAGAAAACTGGCGCAACTGGCTCCTGGCTGGAGACAAGGGGACAATCTGCGGCTATCTCGGTGAGCAAATGCCACAACGACCCCATGCTCTGTCATTCCTCGCCAATGGCGGCCATCTTGTTTTTCCCTTGAAATTTTTTTTTACTTTTTTCTTATTCCCAACCTCTTGCGCTATCATTCCACTTGGGTTTTTCATGCACTGTAATTCTGCTTGGTTATTCTTTCATCCTCTCTCATTCCTTCCTGGTTCTCTCTCTCGCCTTATCTATCCCTTGGTTTTCTCATATTCCTTCTTGTATCTCTCTCCCACACCCTTTTCTCTCTTGCCTTCTATCATTCCTTCTTTTCTCTCTCGCCCACCTCTTTTCTCTCTCTTGCCTTCTACGTCCTCCATGTTTAATTCCCGCGACTGCGGCCAGTCTTCTGCTGTATGCGGCCATCTTTAATCCTCACGCCCGCCACCAGTGTGTGTGTGTGTGTACTGATCTCAAATTCTACCGTTCGCGGCTAGGAGAGCAGGTATCGGTGCGGCCATTTTGTGTGTCGGTAATCATGTTGCTTGCAGGGGTGTGCAAGCATCGGAGAGTTTAGTTCTATCGGCGGCTGGTATGAGCGCTGGAATTTCTTTAGTTGGTTGTTTTGGAACTCAAAAAATGCCAGTGGTGCGCGGGATCATTCCCTCAACTCTTGGTTTGACAGCCGAGCATCCTGGACATAAGACTACAGCGACATCTAGAAAAGGAGGGTGTTTAATGTTTAATACATATAGAGATATATCCACATTCCATCACAAGGAAAAATAAATAGGAGAGGTTTGCGACTTTTATTTAAATTCATATGAAAAATCGAAAATAAGAGTATTAAAATACAAAAACCGCAAAAAAAAAAAAGTGAAAGCTGCAGGCCTCGCATGCACGCGCGGTCACACCTTTATATGTGTAAAACATATATAAAAAAATAGCAGCTCATGCTCTATGTCCACTCCGGCAAGCGTGAGTGCAGGCAACTAATTCATAATTTCCGAACTGTTTAAGATATAGCCACCAAAATCATAACATCACCCCCAACAACGAATAGTTTGGTATAGTCAATTATGCCTTAAGCCCTGTTATAAGCATAGTTTGTCATAATTTCCAATTTGTTTAAAATATAGACACCAAATTCATAAAATAGGCATAACCCCCGACAACGAACAGGGCCACAGGGTCAAGTCAATTATACCTTAAGCCCTCGTATAAGCATAGTTAGCCACCATTTCCCATTCACCGAAGCTATAGTCATCAAATTCATTACATAAGCATCACTCCCGACGACGAACAGTGTTGTGGGGTCATGTATGCCCTAAGCCCACTTATAAGCTTAGTTGGCTGTAATTTCCGAACTGTTTAAGATATAGCCACCAAATTCATATCATAGGCATCACCCCTGACGACGAACTATATGGCAGGGTCAATCACACCCTAAACCCACTTATAAGCATAGTTGACTGTAATTTCCGAACTGTTTAAGAAACAGCTACCAAATTCATAATATAGGGATAACCCTGACGACGAATAGGGCCGCAAGGTCAAATGTTCCTTAAACGCTGTTATAAGCATAGCTGACCACCATTTCCAAACTGTTTAGAATTTAGTCACCAAATTCATAAAGGACATCACTCCCGACGACGAACAAGGCCGCAGGGTCAAGTACGCCTTAAGCCCTCTTATAAGCATAGTTGGTCACAATTTCCGTACTGTTTAAGATCCACCCACCAAATTAATATCATAGCCATCACCCCCAACGACGTACAGGGTTGTCGGGTAAGTACACCTTAAATCTTCATATAAGAATAGTTGGCTGGAATTTCCCATCCACCGAAGTTGTAGTTACCAAATTCAAAACATAGGCATCACCTATGATAACGAACGGGGCGGTCGGGTCAAGCACTCTTTAAGTCCTCTTATAAGCATAGTTGCCCGCCATTTCCCATCCACTGAAGCTACAGTCACCAAATTCATAACATAGGCATCACACCTTACGCAGAACATGGTGGAGAGGCAATTATACCTTAAGCCCTCTTATAAATATAGTTAGCCAACATTTCCCGTCTACCGAAGCTATAGTCACCAAATTCATAACATAGACATCGCCCATGTCAACGAACAGGGCGGTAGGGTAAGTATACCCTAAGTCCTCTTGTAAGCATAGTTGACAATCATTACCCCTCTGCTGAATCCATAGTCATCAAATTTAAATCATATGCATCGCTCCCGACATAGAACTGGGCAGTGAGGTTAATTATGCCTTAAGTCTTACTATGAGCTTAGATGTCTGCAATTTCCTATTTGTTAAAATAACAGACGTCAAATCCATATCACAGGCATTACTTCTGACTGCAATCAATGAGATAGGTACAAGCAGGCCTTAAGCATTGGTATAAGCATAGTTGGACACAATTTCCGAACCTTTGAAGTTCGAGAACACCTATCAACCGGCCATACACGTTAAGAAAATAAAGGTATACATACAAGTGCATCTCAAAGTTACCGATTCGTGTAAGAGTGTAGGGTCTGACATAGCACACCTACACATCAGTCTGCACACACGTGACAATCTCCCGCCGCCACCCTCGTCGCCTGCTGACGCAGGTGTCTAACTCAGATCCCCTCAGAGATTGATAGTCTCCCTTTGTCCACCGGAATCCAGGCTCTAAATATAAAATGCGAAAATACATACAAAAATAATCGTTGGCACGTGTAACACACAACAACTAACCACATGCGAAAAAAATCAAGGTATATACAGATGCACTGCGAGCATGATGCACATAGTCACGGGTAACAGTAAAATACATATACATAGTAATATAAACAAACACCATCAGCCCAACACAAGGGCCGGCAACCCAACGCCTCGTTAGCATCGGCAACCCTTAACAACCAGCAATACATTGAAAAAATAAAGGAGTATACAATTGTACCGATAACAAGACTTACATTGTCACGGGTTACATTAGCACATGTGAGCGTTAATACAAATAAACACAGCCATCCTCACATGACGGTTGGGGGAAACGAATGTAAAATATATTAAACCATTCTGTACATGAAAAATCAGTCACGTAACAAATAATAAATGACTGGCATATACTCAAGTACATCCTGGAGCAGGTAGTAGGCACTGCGCAGGTCTCTACGATTCGAAGGAATGGCACACACACTAGTCGAGAGGCGCGTCAAGTTCCATGGTGGCGGACCAGCCCAGCCACACATGCACGTCTCTTTACGAGATGAATTCAGTTGTACAGACCAAGGTAAGAAGTTATTTCGTTTTTAAATATCATATAAACGTGGCTATTTAAAGAGATTATGTAAAAAAAAATGTATTTTGTAAATAAAAAAACACGTGAACACACTGAACCCATTTGCCCCGCTTGAAATAATGCGACTTTGACCTTGACGTTTGACCATCATCTCGGACGACATCTATGCTAGTGATGAGGGGGGGGGGAAAGCTATATTTCGTTTATAAATTTATCATGGAAACACTCTGAGACAATAAATTTGCCTAGCTCACAATAGCAGGAACCATGACAAGCAACTTTGACCTTGGGCTTGGATGACGTCATGTGACATTGACCTCTGGCCACCGTCTCAAACAAAATCTACCGCATAAAACAAAAAAAAAGTATAACAATTTTTTTGGAAAATTTTAAATTGCTGAATTTCTTGCAAAACATATACGTAACAGTAGGATATGATTACACGCGATGTAGGGCACTTTGTAATCTTCTCCTTTCGCTTAAGGGAACAGCACAGGAAAGCCCTAAAAGTAATAAATTCTTTTAACGATTTTCGCTACATTTCTCTTTTTAAATATATGTAACATGAAAAAAGTAAATTCGCTGTTATATGTTATTATTGTTTTTTTACCTTTCCTGGAGAAACGTCGTATTTGCAAAACATTTATTTTCTGAGAATACGCGTAAACGTGGAAACACTGATTACAGAGACAATAATTTACTAGGGAGCCCCCTTAAGGGCATTCAAGTGGTAGAATTGACGTTCAGTGTTTTAGGGTATTTTATAATTCTGTTTTATTATATCAAATAATAGTTTGATAAAATTAGAAAAAAAATGGGAAATTAATTTTAAAATATTAATTATGGAATCAATGGTTGTGTTTTGCCATACAATTTTCAAAACGTTGCACATTTAGAATGTTAGACTAAAGTTAAATTGTTTTTGTCTTTAGAATAAGATAAATAAATTTTATGGATATTCTTTAAGTGGTTCGACTTTAATTTTATTTTAAGTTTTACAGTAAAATATTAATTCAAAATAGGCAGACGGTAGACCCTAAATGCAGGTGAACCAAACATCAAGACTTCAAAGAAATTTCTACGTGTGGTTCCTAAAACTTTAAGAAACACTTAATCTGACCTTGGACGTTGTGCTCGTATAACGTTTAGAAATTGGTTTGGCACAGATTTCAAAGTTAAAATGCTTATAATTCCAATTAAAAAGTATTTGAAGGTTATTTTTAAGTTTATTTCGCATTTGTATTACATTTTAATTGCTATTGTATCACAAACTCGTTAAATATCTCAAACACAGAAAAAACTTTAGGCACCTGAAGGGCCTTAAGATTGAGAGCCATACGCCGCAGCAGATTCCAATCCAATGCTTTCGCTCCTCAAGCTGGTGCACTAGCGCCTATGTTTACACCTCAAAGAGGCTGACGAGTAATTTGTTTGTGTTAGGTGACGTTCCAGATAGTCCATTAAGGCGTTATCTTCGACCGCGAAGCTTCGGGTCGAATTCCATATAATATGTGCCGTATNGGAGTAATTTGTTTGTTCTAGGTGACGTCCCAGATAGTCCATTAAGGCGTTATCTTCGACCGCGAAGCTTCGGGTCGAATTCCATATAATATGTGCCGTATTCAGATATAGATTTAAGTTTCATTTTCATACATTCCACGTTTTAGTTAGTAGAAAGAAAGTTTTCGAATAACAAAATTAAAGCAAACTTAAGATTTACAGCGTTAGTACCGACACATAACTGTTCTAAATTTAGAAATGGAATCCAACTTGTGAGATTTATTTAGCAGAAGATTTTCAACGAAATGCATGCACTTATATATATACAAGCTGACCCGGCAAACGTTGTTNGGCGTTATCTTCGACCGCGAAGCTTCGGGTCGAATTCCATATAATATGTGCCGTATTCAGATATAGATTTAAGTTTAATTTTCATACATTCCACGTTTTAGTTAGTAGAAAGAAAGTTTGCGATTAACAAAATTAAAGCAAACTTAAGATTTACAGCGTTAGTACCGACACATAATTGTTCTAAATTTATAAATGGAATCCAACTTGTCAGATTTATTTAGCAGAAGATTTTCAACGAAATGCATGCACTTATATATATACAAGCTGACCCGGCAAACGTTGTTTTGCCATGAAAAGTATTTCTAGTGATTATAGTATTAGAAAAAAATAACTATAACTTATTGTAAGTGTGTGAGGATGTGGTATATTAGTGGAAGAGGCATGGAGCTCTGTGGACGATGACGGAATATAAAATTAGATAATTTAATAAATATTAATAAAATGGAAATACAAACAATTACAGCTTTGCGATCAATAATAAAGTTAATTAAGAAGTACACTTAATTATTGAAAATATAATTGTAAACACGTCACTACTACGATCTGAGCACAAATGAATAAGAGAAAGGTTATTGTGTGAGAGAAAGTGGAGACCGGCTACTCCGTGCTGTGTCACTGGGAGACACCTGGTGGGAATAAATTGTAACCTAGATCGATAAATGATCGATGATAATTGATCAGTTATCGACCTAGGGTAAAATTTATTAAATTACTAATATCGCTATAAAAAAATAAGGGTTGGTGGTAGAAGGGTGAAAATTTAGGAGGGTATGTATTTTTTGATGCCACATCATAAAAAAATAAAAAATAAAAAAATTGTTTGGGGGTGGCCACCCTTATTACTTAGGGGTCTAAAAATAGATATAAATCTATTCTCAGACCTACCGAGTATACATAAAAAATTTCATAAAAATCGGTTCAGCCGTTTCGGAGGAGTTCAGTGACTAACACTGTGACGGGAGAATTTTATATATTAGATATATATATTTTTTTTTTTCCTTCTGATTTTCAAAGTATTGCATTTTTTTTGTACCTGAGGGTCTTATACGTGAATTATTAGTTACAAGTTTTACGGCACACGCTTATGANAATCGGTTCAGCCGTTTCGGAGGAGTTCAGTGACTAACACTGTGACGGGAGAATTTTATATATTAGATATATATATATTTTTTTTTCCTTCTGATTTTCAAAGTATTGCATTTTTTTTGTACCTGAGGGTCTTATACGTGAATTATTAGTTACAAGTTTTACGGCACACGCTTATGAATAATACGTTATGTAGATCCATACAAATTACCATTATATAAGTAACAATATTTCGTGTATAATTGGAAATCGTAAGTTAGTATATAATAAGTCAGTCTTCTTATCGGAGCCGACAAGGCTTTAGGATGGAATTAAAGTTTAATGTACATGCATACACACTGTTGTACGTCTGAATCTGCCATTTGCGTCCCTAAAGGTGGATTCATAACTTCTTCGTAACGTACGTACGCACATACGCACGTGTACTGTTGGCAGGCATTCACACAAAAACGTAACTTAGCGAGATGAGATAATTTTCTTCTTTGTGTTTGTGACCAAGTGTAAAACAATCGAAAATTTTTGAAAAAATAGGTAAAAGTAAACCGAATTTAGGATATTTATAACTTTACTTTGGTAGTTTTTTTTTTTAAGTAAATGTATAGATCAGCCATTTTGAATGGTTTACAGTTCAGCCACACGTACCCTTCTTTACGTAAATACGCGTTCTAAGTGTTAATGTGCATGGATGTATGTATATGCAGAGTTTTAACTGTTATGCGTACGTATTTTACGTGGAGGTTGTGAATCCACCTTAAAACCAGCCGCGCTTTCCTACAAAATGTCTTCCCGTTTCTCTAGCAGCAAAGCAGAAGGGTAATTGATCCATAAAGTGCCTGCAAATTAAATTTCCTGGTGCTTACTAAACCAAAGATTCGCCAACCAACCGGGGACTGATTAAAGCTTGCGTGAAAGGGGACAACCGCCCATTTCAATGCTATATACTCACCTGTTCTGTGACGATCGCAGTAACTCACTAATTAGCTCACTGGTTGCGTGATGATTCGGAAATGCAGATTCCATGCTATGAATGATATTCTATCGATTTAATTACTGTACTGTCGTATACACTACCTAGATACTGTGCACACAGGCGAAAGTTTTTATTCTGTATACTCACCCATTTTCTGAAGGAAGAAATGCATCGAACAACGTTATGCTAGCCACGCGCTGTCNCGGAAATGCAGATTCCATGCTATGAATGATATTCTATCGATTTAATTACTGTACTGTCGTATACACTACCTAGATACTGTGCACACAGGCGAAAGTTTTTATTCTGTATACTCGCCCATTTTCTGAAGAAAAAAATGCATCAAACAACGCTATGCTAGCCACGCGCTGTAACGTAGAGCGTAAACATTTGCGCTTGTAGCATATTCACAGCACACCGAAATCGCTCTGTCGCTTTGGCGCTACTTCAAACGCAAATATTTTCTGCAGAACATAACGAGGATAAAACACAGCTTTGTCGCTCCCTCGGCTGGCAGGTAGTCACCGCACGGTTCAAATCCCAAAACAAGAAGTATGCGAATCGCTGGAAATTATAGTCTTTGTTCATCGAAGCGAGTTTGCAAGCAATAGCTTCTTGTTACAAAATAAGCGTATCTAATCAACAGGGACACCCGAAAAGATTTCCACCCATGCTAGATTTCAATACCCTAATGGCATGCCAAAATTTTTTTTTGCTTATTGGCGGTGTGTCTTTGTGAGAAGATGATCTCCTGATTAACTGGCCAATCAGAATTAGGTATCTTCAATACTGGGAGCCTGTGATTCGCGGGCATACACCTAAGACGCGTAAATACGTATACCATCCAATCACGAAAGTGGAACTGAGCCAAAGTGATATGAAATAAAACTGGCTGTGAAATCTTTTCGCGAAATTCGGGTGTCCCTAATAGTCAGGAATTATTATTATTTTTTTTTTCCTTTTTCTCGATTTGGAGTGAAGCAAGTCTTGAAATATTCTGTTTTATAAACAGAATTTAATGTTTAAGTTTTGTGTGTATACTTAACCCTTCCATTCGCATATTAATTTAGTGTCTCAGGTGTTGCAAATAAGAAAATTTTCGTTGCGTGCTATACTTAAGCTGAAAAACGTTAGTTCATTTTTCCTACATGCACGTAAGATAACAGAGATAAATCTTTTAAAACTGCTGTTATCCGGGGGTTAAAATTCAAGTAAACAATCTAATTTTTTTTTCTTTTTTTTTTAACTTATGAATTTTTTTAAGTGGCTTCCTTTCGATGGCGAATCCAAGGNCAATCTAATTTTTTTTTCTTTTTTTTTTAACTTATGAATTTTTTTAAGTGGCTTCCTTTCGATGGCGAATCCAAGGGAAGGAGGCTAAGTAGGTTTGAGTTCCTCCCCTAGAGCTTGATTTTACATTTAGTAATATAATATTATCCTTGAAAACAAGTGCGTTGTTAATAGTGCAGCGTTAGTACATACACTTAGCATGGTAACAGGACATTTTTCAAAGTATTTATATTGCACATCCTCTAAGTGCTAGCATTTTTATGTAGCGTTAAAGATTATAAAGGCTGTTGACGGTAAAGTGAGCACTTTTTAATTCAACCCTTGAAAATTATCACTGTCCCTACCTGCGTGTATTTATAACGGGCACACGTAGTGGCAAGCGCCCAGTTAAGTTGGTAACGACGGAGGGAAAGTAGTTCCATTTCTTAACGTTGAATTAAAAGTGTTCGGTAAGCATTTGTCAATACTAAATTGATTTATTTTTCTTTCTGAATTCTTTAATGCATATAAGTATATGGATTTAAAAATTTGTAAAATATCTACTTTTATGATCATTTTACAGTTTAATTAGACTGGTGCATGAATAAAGTGATCAGATCCACGTCAAGGTTGATTTTACATATGGCGTAAGGATACAAGTAGATCTTAAGCAGGGCTTTCAAATGTGCTCATTTTACCGGGAAAGACCTAAACTTACAGGCATGCCACTAGCGTGAACGTAATGAACAGTGTTCCACACCTTAAGTAGTCACTTCCTTAATGGGTTTCATATACGCCACTGCAGTTCCTTAGGCTCTCAGTGTTCGTAAATTTAAAACTGGTTATAAATCTGCGGAGCGCTTTAATTCGCTGCGATCGTTATGTATGGAAGTGCCAGAAACTATTTGGACTAAGGGCGCAAGATATGTCATAAAGCGAAACCGCAAAGGTGATAAACTGTGCTGACGTGGGATGCAACTTCTGTAATGTTATTGAACCGAGAAAGTTTAACGAGGAAACGCAGTGTGTAAATTCCCACACTTGAGCCATAAATACCTCCGTATACCCTTTCAGATTCCTTTAATTTAGGGTCTCGGGTGTTGCAAATAAGAAATCATTTGACGTGCTGTACTTCAGCTGGCATACTACTTGTTTCCTCACCACACAGCCAGTGAGTTGTAGGCTTTGTGCTCGGCAATATAAGCTGTTCGCGTTTAGTTCAGCACTTAAAACAACCTTTGAAAAATGTCACTGGACCTACATGAATATANGCAATATAAGCTGTTCGCGTTTAGTTCAGCACTTAAAACAACCTTTGAAAAATGTCACTGGACCTACATGAATATAATATATTTTTATATTATTTTTATGGCCATGCTAAGTGGCATGAGCCTAGTAAAGTTAGCAACGATTGAGAGAAAGTAGTTACATGTTTTAACGTTGAATCAAAAGTGTCGTACATACATTCGTGAGCACCTGAAATGGTTTATTTTGCTTTCCGTTGTTTCAATGCGTATTAGTGTGAGAATAAGCGAATTTGTAAAATATTTACTTTTCTAATAATTTTACAGTTTCACTTGATCGACGCATGAATAAAGTGATCACTGATCAGGCAAATGGTAATATTAATTTTGCACGTGGTGGAAGAATACCCAATGTATATACAATACACATGAAACAATAAATTAAATAAGGTATGAAAGGGTTACATATTGCTAATTCTCTTTGGTTATTACTCAAAACTTGTTCATATCGCTATACGCCGTTCTCGGGAAACTGAGCACTTTTTAAAGTTTTATTAACTGCTGAATATTTGGGTTATTAGAAGTACATTTTATGCAATCTAATACATCCTGCCTTTCGCATATAACAATTACAAAAAAATGTTAAGTACTATATATAAAAGCACTTGTATGTTACTAAATACAAGGAGTCGAATTGTTATGTGGTGTCCGGAAGAGGTACACACGATTATGAATCTGAAAATGTTAGTTCATAGCATTTATAGGGGCATTAACTCAACGACACGTATTTCAGTGCATATACACAGAAGAAAATAAATAGGTTCAACAATTTTTCGCTATCGAATAGACAATTACTAACCAACTTAGCCAAATATTTACTCATGAATGTATTAAAAAGGAAACATTCTTAAGCGATGAAAGTAACGCATATGACAAACGGAAATTTATTTTTCTTGTTTTTTTGCCATGCACAATTAATTTTTATTATTTGTTCTTTAACTAATTATTTGTGGTATAAGAATATGCGATTTCTATTTATAAGCTAGTAAAAGTCTCCTTAAAAATTTTAAATAATATTTACTGAGATTATTTTAATATGCCATAAAGTATGACGCTGACTTACTTAATATGTAGGTAAGAGTTTAACATGTAGTTACTCTAAATGGTACCTGCCTCACTTTAACAAGACATAATCCCTCTGGGAGAAACAGTGCAAGTGATTTATTTTGCTTAGCTAGAACAAGAAGACGAGATTGCGCTCCCACTTTCACTTTCAGCAGCTGAGTGAGCGAAGAGATTTGGGCGGCTCTTAACAGCGAGGTCTTGATAGCCGATGAGGGTGATTGAGGTAAGTATGGAGCAGCGCCGGAACGGAAGGGCGAGGGAAACGGGAGATCCCCGAGAGAACCCGCCGACCAGCGGCATCATCCAGCACGATCCCCACTTGTGAAAATCCGGAGGGAACCGGCCGGGGATTGAAACCGGTTCGCCTAGACGGGAGGCGAGTAGTCTAACTGCTCACCCGCCGTGGCCCCGAGGTGTGAAGAAAGATGTTTCACAACAGTCCCCGGGGCTCGTATATTTCATCTAATTCTTTTTATGCGGCAGCCCGGATACGTAACGAAAGCCAAGAAGATGTGTAAAAGTGTCAAAGATACATTATAACAATTCAATATAGCTTCTATACAGTATATAGATGCATCTCTGTGACAAAAAAATATGGTTGCCTATTTTCTCTGATTCTTATACCCTTTACTGTATTTAGGACGGGGCCACGTATACCCTTATCCCTCTCTTGCAAAAGCTATTTTGTTTAATTTTTTTTCTAAAATTAAACATTAGAATTTACATTTTATAAAAAAAATGTAAAAAACTAATAATAAATTTTTTTTTAATATTTCTTAACATGGCAGTATTTACTGTAAAAGTAACTTTGAATTTTTTGTTTCAGAACCATTGTCTTTAAAATTGATAAGTTGAGAAAGAATTTATTGAACGTTGATTCCCCATTTAAATTATGTGGTTTCAGACTTGGTAGCAAGAGTTCTTAAACCAAAGTTTGAACTTTTCTACCAACGAAGGCTTGACTTCGAGTAATTCTGCGAATAGTTTTGGTTCAATCACATGTAGTGTATTCTCGGGGAAAAGGAAGGAGGGTAAATTAGAGCTCGGTGATTAGTTTAGGGTATTTAGCAAATTGTCTGCATTTGTATAGAGAAGTAAAAATTAATACGCTGTAAATAATTCCTAAATAAGGTTTTTATTTCACCAAAACATGTCCGGTAGTTTCCATTTTTGACGAACCTAACCTCATTGCCCTGTCGCGTACAGTTGGTATAAATTCAGTTACAAAAAAATTTACACAGTACTTGAACAACGTTGACCAGAGTTGATGTGCAAAACTCCAGGAAAAATGAGGTAGGGTTTACATCGACAAACATTATCGTGTGGTGATTATTAAGGGAAGTATGCGCCATTGAAAATCAAAGTTTGAAATGCACGAATGTAAATTANACATTATCGTGTGGTGATTATTAAGGGAAGTATGCGCCATTGAAAATCAAAGTTTGAAATGCACGAATGTAAATTATCAGGAAGTACTTGACATGGAGCGACAAAAATTGGGATCGTGTTTCATGAAACGGAAATTGTAAATCTGTTAANTTATCAGGAAGTACTTGACATGGAGCGACAAAAATTGGGATCGTGTTTCATGAAACGGAAATTGTAAATCTGTTAAAATGTGGTTGGTTAAATCGTACCCCTTCCTTGCTTAAGTAGGGGTAATCACCCTATTTTCGCAGGTAACTTTGGAACACTAGGTGGTAATGTAAAAATTCGAGACAAATTATTACTCACGAAAGCAAAATAAAGACAAAATGTCCAAAAAAAAANCTAGGTGGTAATGTAAAAATTCGAGACAAATTATTACTCACGAAAGCAAAATAAAGACAAAATGTCCAAAAAAAAAACGCGGTTTTGGTGTTGAAAGATTGCCTCTCTTGATACGCAGTTAAAGAATTTTTTTTGCAACCGATAGCAGAACTTTTATTTATCCCGCCACGGCCGTGTAAGCTTCCAACCACGGTGCGTCGAAACTGTAAAGTGCGCATTCCGAGAGAAAGAAACGACTGGTTTTTTTGTGAATGTATGTGGCTGATGTCGCCACGTCAGCTTGTAAAACACGTGTCGATAAAACTCGCGCGTATTCGGAAATACAGAAGGACTGGAGTATCGCCCGCTACAAATAAAAAAACATTTCACGATGCGTGATGTGAAATAAGCTGATAGAACGATTCGCGCGCGCGAGGACAGTTAAAAATTTCTCTTAAAGCAGCATAGTGTTTTCCGTAAATATTCCTTTAACATATGGAAACAGTGTCTGTAATAATGAAACACTGAATAAANAAGCAGCATAGTGTTTTCCGTAAATATTCCTTTAACATATGGAAACAGTGTCTGTAATAATGAAACACTGAATAAATATTCGTAAATAGAAAGTAAGGAAACATCTCGGTTGAACAAGAAGGTTGCCGAGGAAGCATGAAGTGTTAGGCGTAGCTAAAACTAGGAGATAATGGTTCCTCTGACAATTACAGTATTTACACTACTTAAACACGCAAGTTAAAATTAACACATTGACNCTAGGAGATAATGGTTCCTCTGACAATTACAGTATTTACACTACTTAAACACGCAAGTTAAAATTAACACATTGACTACTAACTGCCTTAAACATACAGAAATTGTCAGCAACAAGACAAAATGGATAACTGACTTATTTTTCTGTCTGTGAAATGTAAGTGAGATAGAAAACACCTTAGCTAGAACAATATGATCAACAGTGACATTTATGTTCGTTTCAAAAAGTCTGTTAAGGACAAAACATTTTTTTTTCATTAATGTTTTATTTTCACAATAACAATTTTCAAAATGAAAACCAACATAGTTTTTAAACGAACGCTTCAAACAAACTTAATTAACTTAATAAACTAAGATACTAAACTTAATTCGCAAACTGTTGGGAAGTTGAGTAAATTTACGGAGTTTTTTTTAAGATGTAGAGCTATTTCCGCACACTTATAGAAATAATATTATCGCTATTAATGAAGTGTTCGTAAATGTACGAAGAAATCCAGACAATTTTTGTCACTACTTTCCGTAAATCCATGGGAATTATTTTTAAGGGAATTGTTATTGTGCGTACTTCTAGCGACACTTGCAATAGCTGCTCAAAAAGTTGGATGAGAGGTTCTCAGAGCTGACCTTATCCGTAGTTGCAAGGACTACTACTTGTCACTAGGTCACGGGTTTGAATCCCGCTGAGCTATTGATTATGGTGTGATTATTAGATGCACTGTTAATTTTAATTTTGTGTGGAAGCTGACACCCTGTTCTCCTCCTGACATTTCGTGTACTCAGAAATGCTTCTTAAAAATTTATATTACTAATATTATTGCTTTGAAAAAGAATCTCATACTTTGCTGTGGGTGTATGTTTTGTGTGCACGCACTTGTTCGATTAAAAAAATCTTTGGCTGCCATTAACTCAAAAGTAAATAATATCGTTTTTCGCTTAAAATATATTAAGAAATACTATAAACTGCGTTTCATTTCAAACTGAGTAATTCACAACAGCTCGTAAAATTGGTAGTAAACCAAATAGCCTGCTGAGTAAAATCAACAGTGAATGCATATTTTTGAAATTTTACAATTGAAAACTTTTTATTCGATATTTTGCAAAAATACAGACTGTAAAGCTTAGTATCTGGAATAGGAGTAGAATTATTATGGGGACTTTGGCGCAAGGGGTTGGGGACTCGGAGCGTCAGAGGTGTTCATGCTCTGCCATTCTGATCCCCCAGCCACCATCCTGTCCACCATATTGGATCAATGTAAACTTAATCTTTGACCCAAAAAAATTATAAAAAAATTCAAAAATTCCAAAAATTTATAAAATAATATATCAAAAATATTTAAAAATTGAAAATTAATTAAAAGTTATTTTAAAAATTTATTTACATAATTTATTTAAAAAGTAATAATTTCTGGAGATCCCTCACAACCCCCTCCATCCGTACTCATTCCACCATATTGGTAGGTGCAGTCCACAATCTTGGTAGACGCCACAGCCACCATCCGCNCCCTCCATCCGTACTCATTCCACCATATTGGTAGGTGCAGTCCACAATCTTGGTAGACGCCACAGCCACCATCCGCTATCGGGGTAGGTGCAACAGTCCGCCATTTTTGTAGGTGCATCTGTCCGCCATCTTGGTCGGTGAAATCCGCCATATTACGTAGGCATCGCAGCCACCATCCGCCATCTTGGTTTTTTCGTTTGTCATTTATTTATACATTACTGGAGTTTGTCCCTCACCTTCGTTCGACCACCTTATTGGTTTTTCGTTTGTCATTTGTTTTACATTGCTGGTGCTGCCCCAGCACCGCGCCCAGCAGACGACTGACCCCACCTTTTAATATATTTAACTGGCCAATTGTCCCACCCCCGATTCTCATTGGCTAATTGCCCACCCCTTCCAATATATTTAATTGCTCTGCCAATGTTTCTCATTTGCAAATTACTAGGGTGTTTTCGGAAACATTCGTTCCGAACAATCGGCGGCNAATTGCTCTGCCAATGTTTCTCATTGGCAAATTACTAGGGTGTTTTCGGAAACATTCGTTCCGAACAATCGGCGGCTTACGTTAATCGCCAGGGTGGAGTATTTTTTCCCCTTAAAAACTATTTATAAGACGCACCTTGAGCCCCCTCGGGAAATCAGTCATTTTTATCGTTCTTAGGAAATGTATGCGGTTGTCTGAGCGGCCATAAAATTCTTTCGGCAATTTTGGCATTTGGAAGGGTGCGCTCGCTTAGTGCCTTGGACAAACAGGACGAGTTACCGTACCTGCCGAAAGAATTTCTCCTGNGCTTAGTGCCTTGGACAAACAGGACGAGTTACCGTACCTGCCGAAAGAATTTCTCCTGATCTACGTACCTTACGAAATTTTGACCGTATTCAAGTATTTTCCAGCCTACCTGCAGCAGGACGAAGACATACTGGATTAGCTCCCGCGCAAGGAGTGTTTCGAGGGCTGCACCACGTCGGTTGCCGACACGCCGCATCGCAGGGGTTCGTGCAAGGCCCACCGAGCAGCCGTCGCGACGTCTGCGCTTGTGGAAGATGACTTCCCCGCAGAAGACGATGTCCCCGTGCAAGTTATCTACTCGCAACCTGTACCGGTGGAAGATGATCCCCTTCAATAAATTTACTGGCAAGCAATACCCGGCGAGGAAACCAACCCAGAACACAGGTTCCCGACGTGTATGGACATCGATGAAGTTTTTAATGACTTTGTAAAACAATTTGTGAATCTCAGTGTGTGCATATAAACTAAAAAATTTTTTATATGACAAAAATCGTATGAATAGTTTTGCAACATCCAAGGTTTTCACTTGTTGGACTAGTACGCCATCAAGCAGATTGCCATCTCGTACAGTGACGAAGACGAGAAAACCAAAGTGTCTATGGAAGCACCTCGACCGCACCATGCAACATGCGTATTACCTACAGACGTACGAAACGTACGGACTAGGTTCGGACGAGGGAAATATTCCGTACGAGGAAATTCCGACAATGCCGGACTGTGCCATAATTCCCTATTACCCTTTATATGTGTTTGGAAGTTGCCAAGAGCCAGCAATTCGCAATGCGTGCCCCATTGAAACGAACTTTGTAGAACTTCACAAGCATTGCTGCTTCCAACCGTTTTGACAGCTCGTCGAGATATACGCCACAAGACTTCACAAGTGCAAAAATCAAAGATATTTTTGTTCTCCGTGCAACTTCGGAACCCTAAGACTGTGAAGTTATGATAACTTGTTAAAAAAATACTACGAGAAACCCATGGTACATAAAAAAATATTTTATGTGTAATGCCCTCCAAGTCTCAGAGAAGAAACTTGTGTAAAAAAAAACGTATTCCTTTTATAATGCAGAAGAATAAAAATATTGTGATGTGTGTGCATAAATAAATGTGTTAAAAACGATTTTTTTTTATTTTGAGTTATGTCCTGCTCACATAAGTTAAAAAAACACTTATGGTAAAAAAAACAATATTAAGTATATCAGTTTTGTTATCATTTAAAGAGAGACAAATATTCAATGCGACACTAGTTGTGACTAAAACAATGTATGATATATTTTACATGTATGAACGTAATTATTAAAAAAAATGAATTAAGTATAAGGGGTAATAAATACACTTTGCAAATGAAGGTGGCCTCGAAAATTATCTATATACGTGCCATGTAGCAGCGGCAGAGACGGCCGGAGTTAAGGTTGACACCATGTGCCGTATCCACCACTTGGCAGCCGCGCATAAGATGTGCTCGGCTCTTCCTGCTTAACATGCAGCGGGCGGGCGTGCAGGCCACCTGGAGCCTGGGAAAGGAGGCGAGTAGCTCGCCTACAGTGGCGGCTTTATGCTAGCTACGTTAAATGTATTATTCGAACAGAGATTGAATACTTATTCATTTATCATGTAAAACTTTAATACATTGCAAAAAAAATTCAAGAATGTGTATTTGTTCAATCATATAAACTTTAATACGCCGGAAAAAAAGAAACATAATTTTGTCTTTAGCCCATTCGAGAATATACACAAGGGCACACTGACAGGAGGATCCAGGTTCGACACTTGAGTAAAATATACCCGTTACTACACTGATTGATGAAAAAAAAAAAAAAA
>NQII01008054.1:45185-133032 GCA_002778355.1 Clitarchus hookeri | reverse complement strand
CGATAACAACACCAACTAACCAATATTGATATATTTATTGATTCTTATCATTTTACCTTCTTTCCTGAGAAACAATAATAGCCTTATGAACTAACCTTACTGTGTATATGTGTGTGTGTCCCTTAAAACTTTTGCTACACTTGTAGTGCCACGTTAGGCCAAACGAACTGATATATTATTTTAACGTGTCATATTTATTTTGAAAATAGCGGCATTATATATTATATATGTTTATAACGTTTTAAGTTTACTTTGACTCCAGACTGAAATCAGTGATAATAACCATTATATCTACTTTAAACATCCAGGGTTTGTAGATCGTCTCAATGACGGAATGGTTACCGCGGTCGCTAGGGCACATCCTACGAGACATTCTCAGCAGTAAGTGAGAATTATCTGACATGATAGACCTATTATTTATCTGTTACAGATATGCGTAAGGTAAGCAACGTAAAGAAGAATTTTTTATGTTTTTCTTATTGCAAAATATTTTTTAGTGTATTAGAAATACAGCGTAATATTTCTGCTTAACCCCTAAAGCAAAATAAATAAATAATAATGTAAAATTATTTGCATTTACTAACTTCATAATAATCTCTGGCCACGTTTCTTGCAATCCATTCCACGTAAGTGGAGAAATAATATCGCGGTTAGGAGAAACAACGCATGTAGCGCTCAACGGGGAGGAGTGTTTGTGTGTACTTAGGCTACTCTTCCTCGAAGCAGAAAATGTAAGGTCACTTGACGCTTTGGACTCTCGGCGCGTACGACCACCTGACGCATTAGCACATTTTGCCTCAGAAATGTAACATTTTATGAGTTAGCTTTGTGCTGTTTTCCTACGAAGCTTTCGTATGGCACATATTACTATAGTGTTTCATTATTGGTCGGAAAAATAGAGGGGTGGACTTCCAGTAAGCTCCCTTTATTCTTATTGGTTACAAATAAGCCGTGACCAGGCATTCACGCTGTTGGCCAGTGCAGGCAGTGCGCAGTAGCCAGTAGAAATCGCACGGTCACTTGTCGCTACGTTCACATGGTACCCCCCATTGCCCGAAGCTACGGAAATATTGGAAAGGCCCGTACAGGATCCTGAAACATATAAATGATCTGGTCGACTAGATTTGTCGACAGGGCTTTTGGGCGAAGTCTTAGGTTGTCCACGTCGACTGACTGGCACTGTAAGAAGGTTCTGATGTTGGAGAGTCAGTTCAGGACGTACGCTCGCCCGGCAGCCGGGGGAATGATTGACAGTGGTGACCTGGCTGGCGTCACAGCCCCTACTCCTCCTTCAAGCAGGAGAAACCAATGTTAATAGAGGATGCGCAAGAATATTCTGGGAACTAGAACCGTCAGCGCAATGCAGCATTCAGAAAAATTTCTGGGCAATGGGCTACGACACTTTAAATATTACAGTGGTCCAAGGGTTGAAGTCTTATGGTAAAGGGAATTTGGCAGTGTGCGGTAACCGAGCGAATAGGACAGACGACGGCGGGAGATAGTGTGAGACGACGGCGGACGAGGTGTCTGTGGTTTTAAAGGACGATAGGACATGAAACCCAGTGAGTGAAGGCTACTGAGCATGAGGTCACTCGGAGAACATTGCGGACTGGTGGAATCAGAACTAAACAAAGGTGGTACTGTACGAACATGTGATACGGTCTTTATTATAAATATTGGACCTGTCAAATATTGACATGTAATTTNATATTATAGTGGTCCAAGGGTTGAAGTCTTATGGTAAAGGGAATTTGGCAGTGTGCGGTAACCGAGCGAATAGGACGGACGACGGCGGGAGATAGTGTGAGACGACGGCGGACGAGGTGTCTGTGGTTTTAAAGGACGATAGGACATGAAACCCAGTGAGTGAAGGCTACTGAGCATGAGGTCACTCGGAGAACATTGCGGACTGGTGGAATCAGAACTAAACGAAGGTGGTACTGTACGAACATGTGATACGGTCTTTATTATAAATATTGGACCTGTCAAATATTGACATGTAATTTNGAAGGTGGTACTGTACGAACATGTGATACGGTCTTTATTATAAATATTGGACCTGTCAAATATTGACATGTAATTTGTAAAGTAAATTATTAGGTTTTTATTCGCTGTATATTATAATTTGTTTTGAATATTTAATCAAATTTATTTCTTTGAGGTAGTTGTAAGCTCTACTGATTGAGTTTATTAATTGTAAACTTCGAGAGGTATCACTTTATTGTGAGATATTGAGACGAGAGCATTTTCTTTGTAGTTATTTAAAATAAATTAGAAAACTATAATTACCTATTAATTTAGTCCTCCATCCCTGGTTTAGCCACTGACATGAGAAAATTGTAACTATAATAATATATTAATAACAATTTTGTAAACAGGTATTAATTTTGTAGGCTAACTTGTAGTTACACCTTTTTTCAAAATATNAATTTTGTAGGCTACCTTGTAGTTACACCTTTTTTCAAAATATTGGTTGTAGGATATATTTACTTTGCATTTAAGTATATTCATAGGAAGTGCGTATTTATAAAGCACGTATTTATAATGCAACGTATTCTGTACACAAGTTCAACCGTATGGGTTTTGGAAGTCATAGTGTTCCTCATTTTACAACAGCGGACACATCGTTGCATCTCGAACAGTTCTTGAAATCAGCATTTCGAATGGTTCAAGAGCATGACGGACTGGGCTGGCCTTCATATGGCGGAAGGCAATGGTAAACCATCTCAGAATCAATTTCCCTGGTCTCCGTGGATACGGAGCGGCTCTAATGACTATAGAGCCGGGAATTTTTTAAGTTCAAGGTGTGATAGAATATACTTTAAATACATGTACTTCCTCGTTACTTTGTGATTGAAAAAATATGTTATGTACACTTCTCAATAATAACAGTTGTAATACAGGGCTATCCTTTATAATATTACAAATATATATTTTAAAAATTTTACAATAAATTCTTAGTAGATTTACAAAGGATTTCTTTGGCAACTGGGTTTCCAAGTATTTTTCTTGTAAAAGTACACACATTATTTTAGACTGTGGAGTTACAATAACCCGTCAGGCCTGTCTGTCCATCGTCCGTAATAACTGATCTCATAGGGAGGAAATGTCTGCCCCTTCTGTTAGTTTAGTACAATATCAAAATTAACAATAACATGCTTCGGATTATTGCTGTCATTTATTCTGTCTGCAAACTATGTTGTTTTTTTAACTTGGGATCTTGATGAATCCTCTCTATTTACGCACCCGTGTGTTTATTTACACAAAAAACCGCCAATAATTTTTACTTTTAATGGAGTGTTGTTTATAACTCTATAGTATTGTCTGTGTTCGTTAGCAACAATTAACTCGCTACGGACGGACGTGATTAGTTTTGAATCGCTTGACTTGCAGACGGCCAAACAGAAGGGGGATGGACGTGATAGCTTATTAAACTCCACCTTTAGCGGATAAT
Source organism: Clitarchus hookeri (assembly GCA_002778355.1). Lineage (NCBI taxonomy): Eukaryota > Metazoa > Arthropoda > Insecta > Phasmatodea > Phasmatidae > Clitarchus > Clitarchus hookeri. The sequence continues at coordinate 129,578 of NQII01008054.1, read as the reverse complement.
ATTTTTTTGAGATTTAGAAATGAAATGATAGTGACGGTATTTTTTCTTAGCTTTTACAGCTTATATCAAAAGATAAAGAAGAGATTTCTGTTTTGCACTAAAATCACAGCGTGCTAGCACATCGGAGTCGCGAGGTACTCTGCCCGGAATTTGCCGCCAGTCAACACGAGCTCGCTCCCGCGCCTCGTGCAAGCGCGGCGCTAACTAAATGTCATACTACAATCGAGTCATATATCCTACCGTTGGTAATCTCATTTATTTCAATCCGTTAAAACATATTTATCATGGCCAGCATTATTCTGCAACATTAGATCACCTTTTCCGTCCTGATATCTAAAGCTTTGGTCTAATTTTAAAAATGTATTATCTTTAAATATTAAATACGTCATAATTATTGTATGTAAAATAAAGTCACTTGATTCCCTCGTACAATATACAAACACGGCGTCAGGTATTGTTCAGAGCGTAGCTGGCAAATGCTTTCTCTAGCTTACAGCAGCTGAGACTTACCTGAAAGCCCGCTCGCCCACGTACTGGATGCGGTTGCTCATGAGTCGCAAGGACTCAACCTGGGAGCCTCCTAGCACCTCGCTCTCCACCGCCTCCAGCCCTGAGCTGACCACGTCCATGTGTGCCACCGGCGTCGCCGGCAGGTCTGCCAACACAAACAGAACACACTCAGTTCCACCAAGCACGTCACAGTGCACAAGACGTGCACGTGTTCGGCTATAGAAGGTACTCAGTTTATCTAAGTTCTCTGAAAATATCCTTTCTCTTAAGTCACTCACAGATCTAGACTACTACTACTAAAAAAAATTACACAAGTAAACATTTTTTATTATATTTTAATGCATGAAATACAGAAATTACATGAAGTTAAAATAGAGGTCACCTGATACGTTTTCATTGAATAAATGGAGTTCTGTATTTTTTAGCTTTTCCAAAATCTAATTCCCAAAAATTAAATAAACCATTTATTATTCGGAGAAACGCCAATGCCTATTATTTGTGTGCACTAAATGTAAAAAAAAGCAATGGTGTATATACAGTGATGTTAACAACGAATTCAGAAAAGAAGTTTGTGGTTTAACTACCAAATGTTTGTTAAAATTTTTAGCTTAATCGGACAAGTTTGCGGGTAATATCACGTTGAGAAATTCAAATACATCTAATCTTAAACGTTACACAAAACTTAATACTAATTTCAAGAAAATTTTCTATTATTTCAGCATTTATTTAATGCGTGCTTACTGTAGTATTTCTGCACGTTGGAAATAACAGCTTCAACACACTGAAGAAAACCTTACTACATCTTTACTCACCTGAACTTAAAACGCATGAATTGTTCCAGTTATATTTTAAGATAGGAAAATGTATTTGTAACATTGGCACCATATTTATTATAATATTCCCAGTGTTAAAATTTTGTTGGTCCAACTTTTGGCTTCATCGATGGCCCATATCGTTGGCATATTACGTTGAGCCAACGCCGAAATGTCACGCGAGCCTACGTTGTCCCAATATGACTTTTTTGTTGAGTACCAAATGAAATACGACATTGTCCCAACATAATATTATGTTTGTGTCCAAACTCTTAATAATAGTGTTTTTTTTTTCTGAAAAGCATTTACTCAGTCATTTACCAATGAAAGCACATAATTGTATTCGAGTTCGATATATTGTACGATAGTTTGAAATGTATTTAGGCTAGATTTTGTATCACTGAAACTGAATTTAAAACGTACCAGTGTATNTATTGTACGATAGTTTGAAATGTATTTAGGCTAGATTTTGTATCACTGAAACTGAATTTAAAACGTACCAGTGTATTGTGTAGCAAATAATCAATAAACCACCAACAACGGACAGTTTATTTTTTAAGGAACTCTGTGCTAAAAAACTTGAACCATTAAGCAAACAAAATGAATTATATTAATTTTTATTTTGAATATATTATTATTAGTATCTAATGTTCGTGTTATGACTGCAACTAAATGTTGTCCCAAAGAGTACCCATCACCAACTGTTATGTTCATAACATTGTCTCAGCGAATGGCGAACAAAACAAAATTAAAAGAAAAATTAAATTTGGTATGTCTTCATGTGCTGTAAAAATAAATGTTTATTTCTCCATTTAAAATTATTATTTTTATAAGTGAATTTATTTTGGTTGTACAATGTAGGGCCAACGAATATTTATATAAAAATGCCGACAATATATTTTCCTACAATTTACCAACTTATCACTAAGTAAATTTTAAATAACACATTGTTATGTATTACATATATTCATTGTAAATAATCATACGTAATTGTATCGCAATTTTATCAGAAATAGGGCAATTACCTTTGTCGGCACAATGTTGGTTATACCATACTGAGGCAACAAAAGTTTTATAGCAAATTCCANAATAGGGCAATTACCTTTGTCGGCACAATGTTGGTTATACCATACTGAGGCAACAAAAGTTTTATAGCAAATTCCAACAGCATGTTTTCCGACAAGTAACCAACACATCACCAACAAAGTCAATTCTATATGACATGATTTGGGTATTAAAAACATTTATTTTATACCANTAGCAAATTCCAACAGCATGTTTTCCGACAAGTAACCAACACATCACCAACAAAGTCAATTCTATATGACATGATTTGGGTATTAAAAACATTTATTTTATACCATCATACGTACTTGTAGTATTATTTTGTTAAAAAATATGGCAATTATTTTTGTTGGGGAGTTGTTCATTACACAATATTGGCCCAACAAAATTGTACTTACAAAATACGATGAGTATGTTGTTTCCCATTAAACAACTAACACATTATCAACGAAGTCAATTTAAAATAAAACATGTTATGTGTGTTTAAAAAATATAGCTTTCAAACATACATAAATATTTTTAATTTTATCAGTAATATGAAATTTACAATCATTGATCCAATGTTCGTTATACAACGTTAGACCAAAAAAGTTTACACATCAAATGCCAACATTGCCTATGTTATCAAATGAGTAACCACATTACCACCTAAGTCAATTTAAAATCAAGTATGGTTTGTGTGTTAGAAAACATTGCTTTAAATCATACATACAAAATTGTGTTGTTATTTAATCAGAGCAATGGTAATTTACATTATTGGCATAATGCTGGTTACATAATGTTGGGGTAGTTAAACAATTTCTACCAACTGCTGTGTTCCCAACACTTAAAAAAGTATAACCAACTGAATATATTTTAAAGAGAAATATGACAGGTAATGAAGAAAAATCATATTATGTATATTAAAAGAAAGTGGCACTGTTTTCATTAAAAAATGCTGTTACCTACTTTTACGTAAAATGTTTGTTGCCCGACGTAAGCATGACACAAAAGAACACACACATTACAAACATCATCTTATTCAAGTTGTTACTAATCATATAGAGTAAAATAAATATTACACTTTCGAAAGATTACAGCATTTTCTGATATAGTGACATCATAGTCTGGAGGGTGCTAAGTAATCTCTTTAACATTTTTGTGGTAGCAAATTTTGTTAGTAATTTCCGTTGGGCCAATGTTGTTTTAATGTGTGTGCTCCAGCCCAACATACAGCTAACCTTTGCAACCAAGTGCCAACGTTGGACCTACGTAGGTTATTACTGCGGATGCACATAGTTAATTAATTAATTTGTCAATGTCTTCGAAATTTCACTCCAAAGAAGATGTTATGACGTTAATTTACTCTACTCTGCAAACCAAAGAAAGACTTCAACAATCTACATTTTCAAAAATATTATTGCAATTCTTTTGTATTTAAATGTATACTTATGTTAAAACGTAGTCTCTCTTGTATGCGTCTATTACCTGTAGGAATACACATAGCCAGTGAAATTACGTGTGAAGCTTATCAAATTTTTTTATATATTTTGCCGCATCGCATGTCCATTTACTTCCCTGGATTTGAGGCCTGACTCAAATGTAAAAAGGAAGGCGAAAATAAAATGTATAGTTATATATTTTTATGTTTACATACCGGATTTCCGTCGTGTGGCTACGCACAGTTTAATCAAGAACATAAGGGCACGTTGATTATAATAAGTTTCGAAACACATTAATACCGACTAGGTTATTCCATCTTACAAGCTGTTCTGATCTCGAACCATCCCCAGTTAGACTTTGTCGAACCAGCAGTCATAGCCGTAGATGATTACTTATTATTATTGAACAATTACATAAAATTTTTATTTCACTTACCGCGACTTTGTAAAATATTTAAGAAACAGTAAATAATAAAGTGCCAAATGAAATTTTTTTTTTTTAGTTACGATATATGAATATTTAGGGACAGAAGTTGCACGATTTTACGATAGTCAGTTTGAACGAACGCTTTCTAATTTAAATTGAACTATATAAAATGATAAAAAGAGATTGCATCTACACTAAATAAAAATGAAATAATAGCATTTATTTTAAAACGATATAATGTCTAAGTTCGCACAGGTAGAGACGTAAAACATGTCGTAGGAATATGGGTTTACATTTGGGCAAGACAGTTGTGACTGCTGACTGTAAATTTAATTCGTTCTTCCGAAAANTCGTAGGAATATGGGTTTACATTTGGGCAAGACAGTTGTGACTGCTGACTGTAAATTTAATTCGTTCTTCCGAAAAAAAATTCAGTATTTTGCAAAATGATCGCTGTGTGTTTCCAATTTTAGGTATAAATGTGAGACCAACCGTCACCAATNAAAATTCAGTATTTTGCAAAATGATCGCTGTGTGTTTCCAATTTTAGGTATAAATGTGAGACCAACCGTCACCAATTATATTTCTATGAAAATAGAGTCCTTGAAGTTGTTTTATAGTTAACGTGTGCATTTTCGAATACGCCTTTATGCCCAATACATGTTTAAAATCATGTACGGTTATAAATATATGTTACATTAAATTGCGCTCTCTATGTAACCATACCTAATCATTTGAGAGTAATATTTATTTAGCTGAATGATGATAAATGCGCGCAGAGTATCTAACTTGTTACAATAAACTTAAAGTAAATTGTAATTAACTATAATCGGCTGAAGAGAAGTTTATAAGTAGTCAGTTCCTAGATGCTCCATAAATAATAAAGATACGACAGGAAAATGAATAAAAATAAAATGGAGCAGTGCGGGAATAACTTTATTTGTATCTAGTAATTTTGGTTTCATTTCAAATAATTTTACCATTATAACATATTAAATTATACGGATTATATTTTGTAATCACATCTTAACTTCTTCTTACGTAAATACTTCATAAAATTGGTTTCATGTTACTTTTTTTTACAATACGCAGAATCAATACACACTCGTATCTAAGATAATATGTTCTCTTTTCATATGAAACATGGAGTGCATGGAGCAATTTTTGGGTGGGCCTATAGATTTAGAACTCCAATCGAGTTGCGTCAGGATTAAAGGGATGTTTAACTTCAACACGGTCAATGTTAACATTTAATTCACTGCAAAGCCACTCCAGTGCCGGATCAACACTCTGCTTCACTGTCAACACGAGCACGTAAAGTATCGTGTACTCGGCAATGCGGAACGCAATCACACTCTCAAACTCACAGGCATACAACCAACTGCTTGCTCAGTAAAACGTGCTTGCAGGCCGAGAGCCCAACCATTTCCCCGGTGCTTCCAGCTTGTAAAAGGAGTACTGCGGCAGGCAATGCGAGTGTGTACACCCGCGTGCGTGTACACTAGTGTCACTATCAAGTACAGCATTTCTGCTCTGTGTTCCGAGCAAATGAATGGAACTGATACTGGTCCGACTCTAAGTCCTCGTTTTGTATAAGGATGCGACGTCTAGCTGATATTTATTTACAANATGGAACTGATACTGGTCCGACTCTAAGTCCTCGTTTTGTATAAGGATGCGACGTCTAGCTGATATTTATTTACAAATATATTTCCGTGCAATTAATTCATCACAAAAGACACAATGTAATAGTTACTCTCTCATACCTGGGAGAAATGCAAATTAAATATATTTCAAAGAAATTAAAGAGAATTTGAAAGTTAATTTTGTATTTTTTGGCGTTGTTCTGNAAATGCAAATTAAATATATTTCAAAGAAATTAAAGAGAATTTGAAAGTTAATTTTGTATTTTTTGGCGTTGTTCTGTTGAAGTAATAAATTTCTCAAAAAACTTATACTCGTAATTCTTTAAGTCAAATAATTTTTCTTTAAATATTTTATTCCCTTGATTGCACTCTGCTTGAACAAATCATACATACCCGTCTTTCACATTGATGTAAAGAAAGTGGAAAATTGCCACTTCGCAATAAAATTATGCGTCCTACGGTCAAAATTGAAATGCCTTGCTTGTTATATCTTTGGGTAGAGCAATAAAAGTTGGGAAGATATCTCACAAAGACTAAGTTGGCACAACTTCTATTTTAAATTNATATCTTTGGGTAGAGCAATAAAAGTTGGGAAGATATCTCACAAAGACTAAGTTGGCACAACTTCTATTTTAAATTACATGCGTATTATTTCTGCAAACTTAAAAGCAAAGAGATCATGGCAGGTAAGGCTTAGCTTCTCGTAGGCAGCGAGGTGATTAGAAACGGATGAATTGGCTCTCATAAACAGGAGCGGGGGATNTTAAGGCTTAGCTTCTCGTAGGCAGCGAGGTGATTAGAAACGGATGAATTGGCTCTCATAAACAGGAGCGGGGGATTAACCGGCCACGGCCTGTAGTTAGGAGACGTCCTAGTATTCTCCTGGGGCCCGTTTCACAAAACAACATGTTCACAAGTTATTAGTTACAAGTTATACTATCAACAAGTATTTGAAAACTACCTTTCACGAACAACACTAGTATATTCAAGAACTTGTAATTTTTGTTACCTGTAAAGGTTACGTAAAGTTGTCATTACTAGTTCTTTTCTACAAGTGTGCTTGTTTATTTTACAAGTAAACAAAATGCCAAAATTGAATAAAAATAAATAGACAGCGCTGAGATGAACAGAGATACGCCTTGTTCAGTGCATTATTTAGATAAGTTAACGATGCTCGATTAATTATATAAATGGGAGAATATTGAAGACAGTGCGATAGCTTTTTGCCATATGTTTCGGAAAAGAGATGGAACCTATATTAAAGGAATACATTTAAGTCAAATTTGAAAAAAATTACATTCGTAAAATTTAAAAAATACTATTTTACAGCGATATTAAGGTTTTTTATGTTATATGCGCCAAAAATTGAATAACTGCAATCGTTATAGCTTATGTGATTGAGACACACATGTATATAAACTTTTTATTTTTCTCTTGCATCACTCTCCTGTCAGTCGATAGTGAGCTGGATTTACCAATAAAGTAAACTGGAAATATAACACATAATATCATTATATATGGGGTGTATCAGCTGTTAGTGAAGCCATTATCTACACTCAAGCTACACATTCACTCTTTACCTAAATGTAATTCGATGTCACTGGTACCTGAGTTCATTATATGCTTGTTTAATATTTTTCNCACATTCACTCTTTACCTAAATGTAATTCGATGTCACTGGTACCTGAGTTCATTATATGCTTGTTTAATATTTTTCTGAATCTCTACTAAACATTTATGTTTATTATTCACAAAAACAAAATATGAGAAATTACATTTTTGTAGAATTATAAGCAAAACAAACCATTATTCATAACCTGTAGAAATTTCAACTCAGCTGTCCCTTGTACGAAACTTTATATTTTACAACNCCTGTAGAAATTTCAACTCAGCTGTCCCTTGTACGAAACTTTATATTTTACAACTGTTTGGGCAGACTTGTATAGTTGTGAAACCGAAACACTTGTAACTGTTAAAAAGTTCACATGTAACTTGTAAAAATTTACTTGTAGTTACTTGTAAATGTTTGTAGTTTTGTGAAACAGAAATTATTTACTACTCACGAGCTACAAATCAGTTCACTTTTAACTTGTAAACTTGTAGTTTTGTGAAATGGGCCCCTGGAGAGATTTCGGTTAACCATAGAAAACCGCGATCAGGATGGTAGGACCGAGTTTGGAACCCGCGTCCTCCCGAATACCAGTCCAGGGGTTGGACTATGCTACCTCATTCGCTATACGGAGATTCAGTTCAAGCGTTATACGCTTATGCATTAATAGTTCTCGTCTACATTTTGTGACAAATGTTCATACATTATTGTACAACACAAAGAAAGCAAACATTTTATACAAAATTAATAATTTAACAGTTGTATTCACCTGAGATAAACAAGTATATCACGCGATATTACAAAAACTGTATCCTCAAATTATATTTAAATATTAACTATTAAAAAAATTGTACAACAATGTATTATACATTAATGATGCACTGTTCCAGGTCTATGTCTATAGGACTACTATCTCCAAACCATCTTCACTAACGATGACATTAAGAATACCAAAATAAAATTCTTCGCTGTTTGAAACTACCAAATAAGAGAGGATTATAACAACTCAAAATAGAAGTTACTTATATAACTAATGAGCCTACTTTTATCAACGTGGGTGGAATTAATTTCTTAATAATTTCTTAAAAGCTATGGTAGTAGGAAGGACTTCATTTATCTTTGAAAGCAATAACTGTATAAATGAAACGAGAAACCTATGGAACAGTTGTGAGACATTTACAAAAACACATGTCTTGACCGGGAGTTGAACACAAAAAACCTTGTACTATAAACTAGCGTGCAATGAACTGCATTACAGAGCTCGGATTTGGGGCATCAAATTCGGGTTTAATCAGTCTTATATTTCGGATGATTGGGTTTACTAATTTTAAAATTTACGGGTCCTTTAATTTGAAAAAATTGCCTGACCTACATAAAACATACCAGTTTTCACCAACTGATGCAGTACTATTTGATCGCCAAATTAGGAAGTTATCTGTNCTGACCTACATAAAACATACCAGTTTTCACCAACTGATGCAGTACTATTTGATCGCCAAATTAGGAAGTTATCTGTAAATTGTTTCCCGAGACATGATAGAAAAGTTTATTTATTCGTTTGGCGGGAACTTACAAAATGGCTGTCAAAAATGCTTTCTGTACATACAGAAGAGAGTTTCAATATCTACGGCCGGCATACAAGATTTGGTTGAAATTGATTACATGGTTTGGANTTGTACATACAGAAGAGAGTTTCAATATCTACGGCCGGCATACAAGATTTGGTTGAAATTGATTACATGGTTTGGACTATACAGCTGTCTAAGCTAAAAATAGCTATATAGCTAACATCTCGAAAATAAGTGTCTGGCATGCTTAAAACATACCACTTGACATAATATGCCTCAGTACTACTTGTTTGCCAAATTGTATAGGAATTGGTTAATTCTTTCCCGAGATATAACATAAAAAATCTTAATTTTAATTCGCATGGTGCTATCTTACAAAATGGAAGACAAAATATTTTCATGTCTATATAGTTTATAGATGTTATGTGTACTGCCAGTATACAAAATAATGTTCAAGAATTTACATAGTAAAGACGATATAGCATTCNTTTATAGATGTTATGTGTACTGCCAGTATACAAAATAATGTTCAAGAATTTACATAGTAAAGACGATATAGCATTCGAAATTAAAAGGCAATATGGCCGCCATTTTGAATGTTAGTGTCTGGAAACACCTAAAACGTATCACTTTGCATTGTCTACGCATGTACTTCTTGTTTGCCGAATTTGGTTAGAATCAGTTAATTATTTACCGAGTTANATCACTTTGCATTGTCTACGCATGTACTTCTTGTTTGCCGAATTTGGTTAGAATCAGTTAATTATTTACCGAGTTATGAAAAAATACCTTTATTTATTCGTATAGCGCAATCTGGCAAAATGGCCAATATAAATGTTTATTTGTTGGTATAAATTATGCTTGTAATATATTTTAAGAGTATACAATATTTTGTTGTAATTGGTTTAATAGTTAGGCAGATAAAGCAAATATATTTGAAACATCTGTTTGGCTACCATTTTGAAAATAAATAACTAATCGTGTTAAATCACATACTTTTACATGGACTTCCACACTATTACATACTTGCGAAATTGGGTGAGACAATGTTAAATCATTTTCAAAATAAGATCTAAAATGTTTATTTTAAATTGCTGCTATCTTACAAAATGGCGAACCAATAGCAATATCCATCTCAAAATGTTATGCTTACACAATACACTGCTAGCATACAATATTTGGTTTAAAATGGTTGAACGGATGATTGAGATAAGATAGATCACCCAAAATATATCAATGGCCACCATTTTGAAAGTAAGTGCCTGACGTGGTCGAAAACTATAAATGTTATGGGTCCTTACTATGTTTTATAAGTGTACATAGTTTGGCCAAATAAGGTTGATGCGTTCAAAAATTGAACGGTAGGGACACACTCATATGGATACACATAGGCACACACATTCATATACACACAGACAGGAAAATGATCTCATACACCTTTATTTCCTTCGGAAAGCATGCTAGAAAAGAAGGCATAATTTTTCCAGATACTATACTAGATTTGAGTGGAATTATTTTATGTGCAACTTTAAAAAGTAAATGCTTTAATATCATTAAGTAATAAATAAAAATAAATGATAAACCTGATGGATTGCAAGATGATACTACTCAAACAAAAAAAAAAAAAAACAATCTTTCTGCACCTCGTTGCGAAACCATCCCAAATTGGGACAAAGAAAGAATAAAAGTACGAATCGTAGAGACAACCGAAAGTAAAGCTCATTACACGGAATTGAAAGTCAGATTTCCACAGGGGGTGAAGTGTCCATTATACAGTTGAACGCGCGCGTAAGATTTTTTAAAAATGTTCTGAGTAGTTCTTCGTTTATTACTAAAAACTTTTTCACCCTGCTTGATTTTTATTTTCACAGGCGTCTAAAGAAATGTTCCTCTTTGCCTGATCAGTGAACAGCTGCCTTACTTTTAGGACGTATTGTCGTTCGTTCACTTTGTTTCACTTCGTCTGGCCTTTAGATCTTTTATGATTTAAGGTCCTACCTCAGTGGTTCTAAGTTCTCCATGGCTTTAAATGGGTTTGCTACGCTGGCTGCGAAAGATAAATTGGGTTGTTAAACTANAGTGGTTCTAAGTTCTCCATGGCTTTAAATGGGTTTGCTACGCTGGCTGCGAAAGATAAATTGGGTTGTTAAACTAGTAGTTTGAAGTAGCAACAGACTGATAGCGTGATAAACGTAAAAGATTTGAAAAAGAGCTTAAGCAAAAAAATATTATTGATACTGATATAATGAAACGGGAAAATGATTAGTGGAAATTTATCCTGACAAATTATTTTATGTAAACATAATTAATTTTATTAGACACATAATTGTGACGAAGAAGATAAAAATATGTCGTTATCCGTTATCCAACTACTAATTGGCGACTAATATAATGGTTTAAACAATAAAAAAATCGGAAAGACATTGTTTGCAGAAAATCCTATATTGGAAACAAAGGTATTATTTTCGATGGTGAAACGAATGTGACTGGATCTAGTCCATTTTACTAATTGTAGTAGTATCAGTCATCCGTCCAAGCTTCATCTGAACTGCTCATGTTTTGCTATGTAAATATGGCAGTTGGCGGGGGACTTGGTGGTGGGAGGTTGTACTGTAAATTAATTTACAAAACAATTTTCACCTTCATAATGGTCTGACTTTGTAATGATAAAAGTGTTGTATATCCTGTGATCAAGAATGCTATGGGCGGTATTTTGCTCATTTCAGAGAATTAAATATTAATAAATCAATCTTTCCCCCATAATAGTGTATACTGTTACGCCCAGGCAGCCATGGGANAATGTATACTGTTACGCCCAGGCAGCCATGGGATTAAAATAAACAGATCTGTTTAGACTTTATAGCGAAATAAGTTTCCCAATTTATAAGTATTACTCGGGAATACAAAAGTTTTGATATTAGTTCAAAACATTACATGGCACTTTCTATCAAATTACATAGAACATGGAAGCTTACAAAAATGACGGCAGGGAACCTTCTAGAACAAGCTTGTAATGAAGAGTTTATTGCACACGAGTCAAATTGCACCTAGGACACATAGAAGAGATGCAAAAAAATATATATATATTTCGATATAGCAGGTAGAGGTGAGAAAAACATGCAAATATAAGCAAAAATGAAGTAGGAATTTTTTTTGTAAACTAAATAGATAGACAATAAAAAAAAGAAAAAATTATTTTAAAGTTATTTAACTACTGCTGATNTTTTTTTTTGTAAACTAAATAGATAGACAATAAAAAAAAGAAAAAATTATTTTAAAGTTATTTAACTACTGCTGATATAGTGAAAACAAAATGTAAACATATGTCCGTCATAGCGCCAAAAATGGCGTACAAAGAGTAACGAATGAAAATTTCCTCTCTGCCACTCAATATGTTCGTCACGGATCAAAGAATACTGCATTTAATAGTTGAAAAACTCCAATTCTTAGGAGATGTGAAGCAATACTAAACGTTGCAACGTAAAGTGAATAGCTCACGTCATATTTTCAAAATTTAATGAGAAACCAAGTGAACAAATATATCAAACCTGCACCATCTAACAAACGGCAGCCAACGCCATTATAAAATACGAAGAGTTGCTGATATTAGTTGCAAACTAAACATCAGTCGATTTGTTTTATTTTCGAGTTTTAAACTATGAACACCATATTGACTGATGCAGTGACTTTCATGAGTCTTACTTGCCTTAAATTCTCGGAAATTAGAAGTGGAATGGAACGGTATAGGCCATAAATAAAAAACTATTACGTAAGAATGCTCACACTTTAGACCTACAACCATATTTAGGTCAGCATTATAACATTTTAATGTCTGCATTGATAATAGTTCTTATAGTTATTTTATTATATTGTAGACATATTTGTTATACACTACATAGCACATTACAGGTTATACACGTTAATATTTTGCGGCGACTGTGTTTAGCTCTGTTACAACGGTGGGGGAAAGAATTGTAGTACTTAACCTCTTGTTATTGATATTTTTTGNGCGACTGTGTTTAGCTCTGTTACAACGGTGGGGGAAAGAATTGTAGTACTTAACCTCTTGTTATTGATATTTTTTGGGTTATATCGTCAAAATAACGGCCTCAGTTGGAATAAATATTAAAACGAAGCAGCAACCAGTCCAAAGCTAAGGACAGCAAATTCAAGCATGCAAATCGTGTCACTAATTTTTTTGTACGTAGCAGCGACTAATTTCAAACGTAGTGGTGAACATGCACACAAATATGCCTACCATAACTTTCATTCCGCTCATATTTCTTTGCATAGGTACTTGTGTTTGTTGGGTTTATTTAACTATTTATTTAACAATTTCTGTCTGGGCAAAGAAATTTGTTGGTATTGTATCAAACACCTAGGGCAAAGTTACAACGATGGGATAAAAAAACAAAAGTGACTTTCAAGTAATTTAGTCTTAAGAACAGCTTACGAATAAAAATTATAAATTTCGCACATACAATATTTGCAAACACACCGTGCCAGCGTAACGACCAGGATGCCAACATGCTTTCACACGCAGCGGTCACGACGCATGTTACAGTGGAAACACACATTTATCACATCATCGTAATTGCCTACGTAGGTTAAAAAAGCACAACGTGTATAATCTTGATGCGATAATTTGAAGCATTTTTCGCAGGAAGAAAAATTAACACTTCGTTCAGCCACAAGCAACACACCATGTCATGTCACCAGTCACCACTTCTGCCAACTTCGGATTTGTAACAGTTCTGCCATCACATATAAATATAATTTAATAGGTCATTAAACATTAAACTGTCGTTTTAAAATACAAATTCAATGCCGATATGTTTCGCGGTCATAAGTATTAAATATACTGAAATTAAAAACATGTATAATTTTCTGCTTCTACAAGCGCTGTGAGACTTCCTAAGAGCGAGAGTGTATGTGGGAGAGAGAGCGAGAGTGTATGTGGGAGAGAGAGCGAGAGTGTATGTGGGAGAGAGAGCGAGAGATAAGCTCCGCTTCGTGTATTAAAGTTTTTTCATTAGAATAAAAAAAGACAATATCACTAGGGTATTTTGCTCTAATATTTTTAACAGTAACAATGAAATATTTTCCGTCAGTGTTTCCTAAAANACAATATCACTAGGGTATTTTGCTCTAATATTTTTAACAGTAACAATGAAATATTTTCCGTCAGTGTTTCCTAAAAATTTAAATATTTAAATAAGCAACGTTTAATTTACAAGAAGCATATCACAAAACTAGATTAAAACGATACTTATACTGTGGACTATTTATTACTAGCCGTTGCTAACACATCGCTGCTCTCACTGTTCTTAATTCGTATTGAATACTAAATATATATTACCAGTGATAGAAAACATTAAGTAAAAATGCTATTTGCTCAAGAATACAATACTCGAAAGTTAATCACGGCGGTATCCAAGTTATTTAAAAAACATGTTGACATGTTACTACTAGAGTGGTTTTTCAAAGGATTTTTTCAAAATATTCGAATAAACAGTGAATGGACTATACGCAAGCAACAAGTGAGCACAGACTTTTCTAATATTAAACGCGAACTGGAAATACCTCCGCGAGTCGTCACGTCATGGCCGCTGCTCTTCCTGACGTCGACCCCCACCACCACCCACGGAACCCTTGCTTGCCTTGCGCACGTGTTGAGTTGCATCAGTATCGTTTGTGCCTGCATACGGCCTATGTCGTATGTGCTAAATACTAGTAACTGTCAAAAGTATCCGATACATAAATATGAGTGCTGAAATGAGTGATGCCTCTCTTTTCTAGATTTCCTCGTAAGAGAGCAAGACACGTGGAAAAATAGAAGACAGCGATTTGAAAACGCAAATGAATCCTTGGTGAAGCATATACATCTCACATTCCAAAAAAGGAAATTCCTGAATGAGCCGTTGGTCCACCACGTAAATGCAGATGTTTCGATAACGTAGTAAAAGTAATCATCCAGGGAATGTGTAAGTCTTTGGTCCATTGGAGATTATGATTTGCAAAATTCATATGTTTCAAAGCTTGTAAGCAGTCATGAAGTTAAAATAAGCGTGGTTAAAGGAAGACCCAGAAGAACACTTATACGGATTTACAACACAGTTGTGTGTAATAAAACTATATATGAAATGTGTCGTAAATCATTCTACNAAGAACACTTATACGGATTTACAACACAGTTGTGTGTAATAAAACTATATATGAAATGTGTCGTAAATCATTCTACTGTAATCACGGAATGTCAGAGAAACGTGTTAGGAGTATATTGCACAAGAAGGGTAATACTGATAAAATTAGCAGGTACCAGTGTGAAAAGAGCAAAAGTAAAAAACAAAAATAAGTGATGATAGGCATTAGAGAGGTACAGAAAACATTCTAAGTCTTCCCCCACTGTATCGTTTCACTAGAATCGCGCAGAGTCCCCATAGAAGATACCTTCATTTTGGTACAACTAGTAATTCACATTTTAATCTGTATTTCGAGTGGGTCAAAGAAACTTATCCTGATACTGAACCAGTAACGAAGCATTGATGTAGGTATGCATTTATTACACTTTTCAATACTGGATGTGAGCCACCAAAAAGTGACACTTGTAATTTTTTTGACAGATACAAAATTGAAGTAGAGATTTTGCAGAACATTGCAATACTGATCATATTGCATAACTAACTAAAGAATAAGAAGGATGCGCATGATAGGGAAGCTAAGGATGTTCATGCAAAGCTGATATTTTACAAAGATAATACAGATATTTATGTTTCTGCAATTGCAGTTGATTTACAACAAGCCATGCCAACGCCGAAATTAACCAGTGCTCTACAATACTTTTTACAAAAAATGTGAAAGTTTAACCATGGAATCCACAATATTAAAACCAGCGTGCTACTATGCACGTTTGGGATTAAACAACAGCCAGGCGTGCGTCATGTGAAATAGCGAGCTGTTAGCAACAGCATGTTTTGACATTGGTCAGTACCATTTAGCAGTTAATATCCACCACTGATTTCTGTGCAGCGCAGAGTAAAAAATAAATTAATATAGTTCTTGATTGTATAGCAATTATCCATGAAGGGACGTTTACAAACATAAAGGAAAATTTTAATGATTCCTTGTCTCTTTTACATGCCCTGTGGCAGGGACATCGGCCTGACAGAGAAAAAAGTGAGGCATAGTGAAATTTACACATAGGACTATTATATGAACTTCATAAATAAAAGCTAATCAACTATAGGGTTCAGTGTCATTGAACCCGCAAATTAAATTTTACTTGACTTCAGTGTTTTGGGGAAGTCAAAGCCATGTTATGTTTAACTGGAGCCAACTTCACGGATGGGAAGATCTTCGAAATTTTAGCATCCTACGAGCACTACTTCTCTATTCATTCAGACTACAGAAGTAGCGATGTAAAGATGATCTCTCTTTAAAACTTGAAGAGCACGAACTATAATTGTGAGAAATTCAATTAAGCAGTCCAAGAACTTCCATATAAGTATGCTGCGTCATTGAAACTGTAAGCAAAAAACCTTCAAGATATACGTGCACTAATGCCGTATGAGCCTCTTCCATGGAAAAAGTCCTTCGACAAGTTTCTTATTTCTGGTGACGAAAGGACTTCTTTGAAGCAAGACTATTTGGACGACGTACTTCAGGTGGAAGCTGATCAACCTGACTATCAGTTTAGGAAATGCAATGTCAATATCTGCACACAGTAATTTCTTACGTGTCTCATGTGTGTGAAAATTCTTGAAACTCGTGTTTGCTCCTTGTGATGTAAAATCTTCATAGCTATTTGATGTGGACAACTTGTAGCAATAGTAAGATGACACGTCAGTTTCCACATGTTTGCTTNAAAATCTTCATAGCTATTTGATGTGGACAACTTGTAGCAATAGTAAGATGACACGTCAGTTTCCACATGTTTGCTTCACATATAAAAAAACACAACTATTATCAATATTATACTCTAATGGAGTGCAATGTTATGTAACAAAATCACTGTATTGTATTTCTGTGTAATGTATTTTTTAATTATGCCATAACTACAGACAGGTTATTTCTATATTGCTTTTTTTTTTATATACATTGACGTGTGACGGTTTAAGAATATTAGCGCGGCGCTGTCCCACAAACCCCCCAGCATAAAAAGTGTAGGGACTTAGAGAGACACGTGGCAGTCATAATCCCCGCACAGGGAAAGGTCAAGCAGAGGCCAACTCGCGCCACAAGCTGGACACATGTCANAAGAACACTTATACGGATTTACAACACAGTTGTGTGTAATAAAACTATATATGAAATGTGTCGTAAATCATTCTACAGTAATCACGGAATGTCAGAGAAACGTGTTAGGAGTATATTGCACAAGAAGGGTAATACTGATAAAATTAGCAGGTACCAGTGTGAAAAGAGCAAAAGTAAAAAACAAAAATACGTGATGATAGGCAATAGAGAGGTACAGAAAACATTCTAAGTCTTCCCCCACTGTATCGTTTCACTAGAATCGCGCAGAGTCCCCATAGAAGATACCTTCATTTTGGTACAACTAGTAATTCACATTTTAATCTGTATTTCGAGTGGGTCAAAGAAACTTATCCTGATACTGAACCAGTAACGAAGCATTGATGTAGGTGTGCATTTATTACAAGATTTTGCAGAACATTGCAATACTGATCATATTGCATAACTAACTAAAGAATAAGAAGGATGCGCATGATAGGGAAGCTAAGGATGTTCATGCAAAGCTGATATTTTACAAAGATAAAACAGATATTTATGTTTCTGCAATTGCAGTTTATTTACAACAAGCCATGCCAACGCCGAAATTAACCAGTGCTCTACAATACTTTAAAAAAAAAATGTGAAAGTTTAACCATGGAATCCACAATATTAAAACCAGCGTGCTACTATGCACGTTTGGGATTAAACAACAGCCAGGCGTGCGTCATGTGAAATAGCGAGCTGTTAGCAACAGCATGTNATACTATGCACGTTTGGGATTAAACAACAGCCAGGCGTGCGTCATGTGAAATAGCGAGCTGTTAGCAACAGCATGTTTTGACATTGGTCAGTACCATTTAGCAGTTAATATCCACCACTGATTTCTGTGCAGCGCAGAGTAAAAAATAAATTAATATAGTTCTTGATTGTATAGCAATTATCCATGAAGGGACGTTTACAAACATAAAGGAAAATTTTAATGATTCCTTGTCTCTTTTACATGCCCTGTGGCAGGGACATCGGCCTGACAGAGAAAAAAGTGAGGCATAGTGAAATTTACACATAGGACTATTATATGAACTTCATAAATAAAAGCTAATCAACTATAGGGTTCAGTGTCATTGAACCCGCAAATTAAATTTTACTTGACTTCAGTGTTTTGGGGAAGTCAAAGCCATGTTATGTTTAACTGGAGCCAACTTCACGGATGGGAAGATCTTCGAAATTTTAGCATCCTACGAGCACTACTTCTCTATTCATTCAGACTACAGAAGTAGCGATGTAAAGATGATCTCTCTTTAAAACTNGCATCCTACGAGCACTACTTCTCTATTCATTCAGACTACAGAAGTAGCGATGTAAAGATGATCTCTCTTTAAAACTGGAAGAGCACGAACTATAATTGTGAGAAATTCAATTTAGCAGTCCAAGAACTTCCATATAAGTATGCTGCGTCATTGAAACTGTAAGCAAAAAACCTTCAAGATATACGTGCACTAATGCCGTATGAGCCTCTTCCATGGAAAAAGTGCTTCGACATGTTTCTTATTTCTGGTGACGAAAGGACTTCTTTGAAGCAAGACTATTTGGACGACGTACTTCAGGTGGAAGCTGATCAACCTGACTATCAGTTTAGGAAATGCAATGTCAATATCTGCGCACAGTAATTTCTTACATGTCTCATGTGTGTGAAAATTCTTGAAACTCGTGTTTGCTCCTTGTGATGTGAAATCTTCATAGCTATTTGATGTGGACAACTTGTAGCAATAGTAAGATGACACGTCAGTTTCCACATGTTTGCTTCACATATAAAAAAACACAACTATTATCAATATTATACTCTAATGGAGTGCAATGTTATGTAACAAAATCACTGTATTGTATTTCTGTGTAATGTATTTTTTAATTATGTCATAACTACAGACAGGTTATTTCTATATTGCTTTTTTTTTATATACATTGACGTGTGACGGTTTAAGAGTATTAGCGCGGCGCTGTCCCACAAACCCCCCAGCATAAAAAGTGTAGGGACTTAGAGAGACACGTGGCAGTCATAATCCCCGCACAGGGAAAGGTCAAGCAGAGGCCAACTCGCGCCACAAGCTGGACACATGTCACTGATGCATAGCCCTTCCAACACCCCACCCCCCTTCACCCCCTATGTCTCTAGCAAGCCCGTGAGATCTGTTGAGTGCAGAGATATCACAAAATAATAATGTGTATTTCGCCGGAAATCAGAAAATACGCACCGAGAAACAGCTGACAAACTGGAACTGGGTGATGAGAACACCCACCCCCTAGCTAACCACGGGACAATGTGGACACGCACCGCGGAGAAATAGCTGACAGAATAAGCTATGGAAAGGGATCACCACTTCTCCCGCCCCCGAACCTTCACGAACCACGGCACGTGGCTGAATGGCTTTGTACTGAAGGCAACCACCTCCCCCCTTCCCTCAATAAGAGATACACGTGCCGAGACTTAGGGAGGGAAACTGGAGAGCATATAAGCGAATTACGTTAAAAGAGGCATCAGTCAATTATTACCGCGCAGAGAGGTTGGATCAGTAGACCATCGAGCAGTCAGTTGAATATCACCGCGCAGAGAGAGGTCAGTCGCGCCGAGGGCGGCCAGGGGGGGTGGAAATCTGACCCTCAGCCACGTCAGTACGTCAGTATAGCAGTCCAGGGGAGACGACACCAAATGCGGGCCTTTTTCCAAGGCCTTCCACTTCACCGGAGCTCATCCCCAGATGACAGCATACCAGCACCAATAGCAGAGTAGTTAAGTATCAAGTCGCCACCCAGAGAAGCCCCCCTCCACCATGAAGTCGCCCCAGTTAATACGAGTAGCCAAATTAGAGTACCACACCTCGGAAGTGTTGCTGTATATTGCTTTTGTTCAAACTCGAGACAATATAAGTGGCGTGGCATCAAGTTTAATAGTCAAGACCAACGAGGGTCCTAGATAAGCGCACGTCAGTTAAGTTGGCTTCCCCAACAGTGAGGCGTCAAGTTAAGTTGGCTTCTCCAACGTGGAGCCCAACCCCGGCAAGTTAAATTGGCGCACAACTGTGGGGCGGAGATGTATCAACAGATTGTCCATAAAGTGAAAGTCAAGTTTAACCTTGTTATCCCGATTATCACAAACCAAACAAAAACCATATATGTTAATATTTCACTGCAGATTATCGAATCCCGCAGGTTGTAAGTTCCCCCTTAATATCCGCAACGTCTGATTTGAAGTAATTACTATTTTGAAAATGGTTACGAATATATTTTAATATACTCACCAAAGAAAATAAAATGAAGATTTACTAATTATGTATGTGAGACGAGTAAAAATGTGCTAGTCACTATGAATTGAAAAACATACTATAAGACACATTTTTAATACTTAAGAGCCAACATCTAACTAAAGCATAAAATACCTGATGAATTGATGGTTACAACAAATATGTACAAATAGAACAAAATTATTTTCGAAAATGGCACAAAGTTATAACAATCTGTTGTGGAATATATTTGAGAAGAGAAGTGATATAAAATGCATATATAAATGTTGTATGTCAGCTAATTTATATAACCTTTCCAACACATTGTTTCAATTATCCATTCTTAAATAACTGTACATAAAATTGCCAATTTAAAAAAATTTAATTACCACATCGGTTTTCTTACAGCATAAATTAGTGTGCGTATTATACATATCACACATTACCTACGCAAATGTGGCATAACATGCATGTGTTCATTGCTTGCCATTACAATTACACCAGCAACAATTGGGTGAGATATCACAACCAGATTATTTGGATATATTACTCATAATACACAAGTGACACTATTACACTTGTAGTTCGGTATGACTTACAGAATAGGGGGGAATCGTAACTGTGTGGCGCGACCACAGACAGCAATATCATTGCTACACGACGCGGTATTAAAAACAAGGGTCCTGGATGTTCGTTTAGCGTATTTCTGCAAACGCTTCTTCTAGCATGCTCAAAGCTCGTCCAATGTGTTGGTGGGTGTCTTGTGGTAGAACAGTCGTCGTCCGACCATGTACCACACTTTTTCGATGGTCACGCATTGTACAGGACCACA
The DNA here is from genome assembly GCA_002778355.1 of Clitarchus hookeri. Lineage (NCBI taxonomy): Eukaryota > Metazoa > Arthropoda > Insecta > Phasmatodea > Phasmatidae > Clitarchus > Clitarchus hookeri. The sequence continues at coordinate 108,181 of NQII01008054.1, read as the reverse complement.
GACTGGCCCTGAAGATAGCTGACAACAACAGGCTCCGACACCTCCGTGATGTAACGGTTGCTGCTCAGAGTACCAGCAATGCGGACTAAGCGTGAGCGGGACAGGGATATGATGGTTGTCCATACCATAACTCCAGATGTTTGGCTAGTATGACGGTGCATGATGCAGTACTAGGCAGACACGGATGAGGGATTCGTTGGAAAACACGATGGAACACCATTATGCTCTCCAGACCCGACGTTCCACACACCTTTACTTTACTCACGCAAGCGTCTATGATGAGCATTCATAAGCAGTCGCAATAACATGCTGCTTCTGTAGATGATGACCTGATGCTGTAGACGGCAACGCACTGTGCATGCTGGCACAGTTTAATGTGCAAAATTCCTTAATTATTGAGGGAAGGATATTTTATGTTGCTGTAGTAAGATCTGTAATCTCCATGCGTATCAGATATCTGACTTTACTCTCGTNTTGCTGTAGTAAGGTCTGTAATCTCCATGCGTATCAGATATCTGCCTTTACTCTCGTTGGTGCGGTAAGGCCGTTGTCTTCCTTAAGTATTTCATCACGTGCCTCCTGAACCCATTGTTCATATATCCACTTAATTGTGGTTGTATTTATTCCAAAACGAGAACCTATTTGGGGGTAGGATATTCCACAAACCCGATAGGCCACGATTCTCTCCCGGTAAAACGCGGAAACCTGTTCGTATGGTTTTCGTATTCTTCTACGTACCATGCTCAGTACATCTGTGCACATGAACGGCCGGGATGCACAGTGCCACTACGCCTCAACAGCTCCCCGACCTCAATATATATACCGCTTATCAGTGCGTTATTCACGCACGTTGTTACGATTTTGATATTTTGTTGATATTTATCCTTAACGGGGATAAAGGGGCGTAACAAGTTATTGATATGAGCTACGTAATGAACAGTATATAAAACAGAACTATTTCACATTAAGGTTGTATTATTTCAATATAAATATTATTGAATACGAACGGGGGAGCAATACAAATATACTGAAATATTAAATGATACTATTTCATAAAGATTTAACCAGCCACGTTGTGNCGAACGGGGGAGCAATACAAATATACTGAAATATTAAATGATACTATTTCATAAAGATTTAACCAGCCACGTTGTGAGTAAAGCCTAATTGGAGAGTCCCTACCTGGTTCATGATTCCAGAGGTTCATTACGACGGTGCAAGTCAACAGCCGGACACACCCATCTTCAGTGGTCTTCCAGTTCCAATGGCCTGTCTACAAAAGACACCGCCCACGGACTACACTGTCCTATATCGGCTGCGTTGTCCCTGTTTGCTTGCTGGTGGAGGGGGTTTCTGTGGCTTGCATTTCATAACTAATTTTAGAGATCACGGACCGTGTCCTGGAAAAATAAGGGAAGGTGTGATCAGGCAGGCCGCACAGCTAGTGGCCTGACAACAACTCTTAACAACGTGCTGCACCACTCAACTTGAACAAGTAATCACGCCATGACACTACCCTGCTCTGCGCATTTCCAAAATGTGGGGTATTTCATGTGCATTCTTCTTTGTGTTGTAATTTAAATGGCCTGCAGTGTATATAAATACATATACAATTATGTGTTATAAATATTACAGTATTTTTTTAAAATATGTATTTTTATGTATCTTATTTATTTAATATGTTTTATATTATAAATATCTATATGTGCATTAAGGTTTTCGCAGAAGGTTGCATATTAACTCAAAAACTCCGAGAATTGCGTGTTTTTGAAGTTATACTTCTTTTGGCGCGTTCAGAGTAAATGTTTAGTGTGCAACGAAAGTTGCACGCGCACAGTGTAACGAAATTCGACAGTGAACGTGGTAGGGGTATAAGCCAACGCGAATGCGCGTATCGTCTAGCTATATACAAAAGCAAGGTACACAACATAGCACGTGGTTATATTTAAAACTGACAGAAAATCAGTTCATGTAATAAGCTAATTGAAAAACATGTCATTTATATTAGTAATTCATTTTAAATATATATATCTTAATAATCAATTTTACTTAAAATCTTTTAAGTGTTTTGAAGTATTTGAGGTTAATTTTTTTAAGGTTCTTCAGGTTGACCCAGCGCATCAAACCAGTACAGTATGTTAACTTACCGCACTGTTCAATCGCCTAGCCACTCACCTAAAAAAGGAGATCGTTATAATGAAAATTTTGATAAACCATTGCACGAAAATACTCGTCAGGACGGACAACAGTTTTGGCGTTGAAGGCCCAGACAGCGTAATGACGAAAATCATCTATCTGATAATAGGAAACGAAGCAGATCGGGTCGCAGTGACACGTTTCAACAAAACCAACATCGTTACAAACGTAGGAATACTCCGACAAATGACACACGAAATGGAGAGGCGGTGTTAAATCCCTTTGCACCACCATTTTCGCTGATCGACACTAATTCAAAATTTCCGTAGCGACAGTATGACTCCTCACCACGTACAGTCAAGTGAGGCAAGTCAACCTAGGGTTGGTCGGTATTGAGTGCACACTAATCACGACCAGTTGTGCTTGAAAAAACGGTGCAAGAATAGTCGGAGCCAGTAATATGCATAACATTTTTACAATTTTGTTACGTGAGAAAGAGAGAGAACTTTTAGTGTAGGAAATTTATAGTGTACAATGTTTATTGCGTGAACTTCTATATTCATAATCAAATGTAACCATTCGTGGAATTCTGTGTACTGCATTACTAGACAGTGGAGCTGAAGTGAGTTGCCTTTTGGAATTTTTTTATAACTCGCTGGAAAGAGCAAATGTTCGCATCCCTGTAATACCCGTACCCAACTCGAGATCGTTGGCGTTACATCGNATAACTCGCTGGAAAGAGCAAATGTTCGCATCCCTGTAATACCCGTACCCAACTCGAGATCGTTGGCGTTACATCGAGGGCTAGTCCGTTAGTAAATCGACAGGCTTTATTAAATGTGGAAGGCATATTTAAAATGAAAATAGCGGTATGTTTAATCGTGTAAGGACTTATCACACCTCTGAAACTATTGGATTTCTTAATCCATTATGCCATAAGGTTACATATTTACAACTGCACTGTATTTGCCAACGAGGAATCGCGTATTCCGGAACTGTGACCAGCCAAATAGACAGTTGGTANATAACTCGCTGGAAAGAGCAAATGTTCGCATCCCTGTAATACCCGTACCCAACTCGAGATCGTTGGCGTTACATCGCGGGCTAGTCCGTTAGTAAATCGACAGGCTTTATTAAATGTGGAAGGCATATTTAAAATGAAAATAGCGGTATGTTTAATCGTGTAAGGACTTATCACACCTCTGAAACTATTGGATTTCTTAATCCATTATGCCATAAGGTTACATTTTTACAACTGCACTGTATTTGCCAACGAGGAATCGCGTATTCCGGAACTGTGACCAGCCAAATAGACAGTTGGTAATCATATTTCAGGTCTCTGCGAATTTACAGAATGGAGAAAATAATAACGTAATTCACTCTTGCACTGGCCAGACTCCATTTGAGACATTGTATAAAGTGCCGTCATGTTTAGCGATTTCCCACCCTATTGAAAAACCGGAACACGACAATAAAAACATTGGAAAGGCTGACCACGAGAAAATATTGCCTGAAATTCGACAATTGGTGAAACAGCGATTACATAATTCTGCTGATACACGTAGAAGAGTAAACAAGGCGAAGAAGGAACAAAATTTGCAAATCGGGGAGCTGCTTTTAGTACGTGCGCATAATATCAGTTATCAATCTGAGTTTGATACAAATAAATTGCTCGCATTATATAGAGGCCCATATAAATAGTCAAGCATTATCAACAACAACTGTACCTAGTTTTCACTGGTACATCGTGATGAAATCATTGGTATGTTCAAACTTACGAAGATATTATAAAATCATCTGTCCTGAGATACAAAATAATGCTGAATAAATTAAAGTGGTCCCGATTTGGCGTGGAAAAACAACGGGACTGGTGGCGTGAAGTTTATTTGGCCATGTTTTGTTAAAAAACTTCATGGTGAATGGACTCCGCTTGTAGCAGTGACAAATTTATTGCCCTTAATGTGGAGCAATTTTAACCTACCTTTATTGTGACTTGGTATTATTTTCCGCTCTTGTGTGATGTGTCATGTTTCCTGCATCAGCGGTTAAATGATGATGTGAATTAAGCATGCCAAGGAATTAGACTATTTAATAGTAACATTTTTGCCTCACCCGCCGTAATGTTGGCTCCGCAAAAGATTGGGTGCTGTGCATTATATGTATATGATCTGGGAAGAGGTTTCATGAAAATCAAATTGTTTGTATGGTCGTCCCTCGATGTATATCTTTTTGGGTCAAGAATGAGTAAGTTGCTTCAGCACGTATATGAATCATAGAAGAAACGTTACCCGACATGCCTAATCTGTCAACGTATCATGTCGAATAAAACTGTAGAGGATTACCATAGGAATAAGTACATTTTCTCCTTATTTCTCTGGTGGGAGTTTTATTAAATAGAATTGTTTGTAAGTACAAGTTTATTGCAATGTAATGAACTATCTTAAGTAATAATTCAAGGACGTCTCTTTGTTGCGAGTGTTACATTAAAAAAGATAATATACTGAAGAGCAAAAATAAAAAAACTGGTATAGGCGTGCGTATGCGAATAACAAAGGTATGGAACAAATCAGAGTAACGCGATGCGGTCGGCAGCTAGATCGGTTACTGCTGCTCCGATGGCAGGTTTTCAAGATTTAAGTGAGTTTGAACGCGGTGTTATAGTCGGCGCACGAGAGATGGGACATAGCATCTCCGAGGTAGCGATAATATTTGGATGTTCGCGTACGACCATTTCACGAGTGTACGGTTAATATTCGGAAACCGGTAAACATCACATATTCGACATCGCTGGGACCCGTAAAAGATTGTGAAAGAAAGGGACAAACGACGACTGACGAGAATCATTAAACTTGACAAACGTGCAACCCTTTCTCAAATTGGCGCAGATTGGATTTGTGGACTGCCATGCAGGATTCATAGTGTGAATTGCCTNTTACACGATATTAGGAAGTGAAAGCATAAATTATCATTATAGACTCGTGAGAGACACAACTGTGAAATCCAATCTCCTTGGAAGATGATGCGGCTGAAAATCGACTACGTTTGGATCGTCACCCTCAGGGAGAGGTACTGTGGAGAATGGACCGTGTTATGTAACCTTCGACTTTTTTTTTAGTTGTTATGTATGTGTGTTTGGCTATTTAAAGTAAAAAAAAGGTCAGTTAGAATTTTTAGTTATTAGAGATATTATTCATTTCTTTTTGATTTTTCATTCATCGTGAATAGCAGTAAGTCTTTCAAAAATTATTTATAAATTTTATCAAATAGTTTCAAAATATTTTGCTTTAAGCACCAATGACATTACTGAGATAGAGTCGGACGTATTTTAAATTTAGGAAGCGTCATGTATAAATATATAAGAGAGAATATATTGAATGCCTAATGAAATTTTTACTACCATTGGTAAAATTATTATTAAAATAATGAATTTAAAGTGAACAGATTTCTTTTACTGCATATCAGGGTCGTAATAATTTGTTGTTTAATGTTCGTATCAAAAAAGAAATTATATATCATATATATATATATATATATATTCACACACACACACACACACACACATATTCTGTTGGTCAACAACAGAATCATTTTGTAACAAGGTTTTCCGAGGAATTTTTATGTATTTGTGGAAAAAAAATTTTGCATTACAAATCGGTAAATATTTCCGTGTTCCGAAACACGCCAGTTACAAATGAGCGGAATTTTTTTAAAGGAAATGCTTTCACCGTACTTTTTAAATAAGTTTTTGACAATCGACCAATTACATTATTTTATATTCTCTCAAAAACAATTAATTCACGATGGTTTTTAAATTATATGCTATCTTGCACATACCACCCGCGTATTGTGAGGAATAGAGAATTTTATTGTATTCTACGTAACATATGTAAAGCTCTGCTGATCAGAGTATACAGCACATACTCAAGTACTCCTGGTATTATATATTGCCTAAGGATATTCTCTTTTTTAGATACAACTATTGTGTCTAGATGGACGTTCCTGTTTCCCGTACGTTGCTTTTTCTTATTTTATGTTGTATTTCATATCAGAACGTGTTCTTGCAAGCACGCGCTTACTATAATTTCAAGAAATTTCTAAATAAGTATAAATCAAAATTTAAATGTTATGAGTACATGTCACTGAAAGATAGACTTCCTAAAGTCATTACAAAAAACTGACAGATAGCTTTTTGGGTAATCCAAATTAGGCTTCAATCCTTATAAAACACAACAAAAGGAGGAATCTGACATGTGAAACCTAGGCAATAGTTGAAATGGTGCCTTTGAGTGCAGTACCTAAAGCAAACATAGTCAATCTTTATAGTAAGCAGAAACCTATTTATTCATAATCTATGATGCATATAGGTGGATTATGCAGTCTGTAGTCAAAAGTACCAAATGAGGAAAAACAGAAGAAATATAACACCTGTCTTAGCAATTTTCCTCATGAACACATAGTGAGTGGTAGATATATGGGGTAAAGAGCTAGAATATATAAAAAAGGAGATTCAGGGCAATTTACTATCAAAATTATAATTTTTAATAACTAAGTTTTATTTAAATCAATTAATTCTTTCATCGAACATAGTAAGATTTTCAACATTTTATAATATTCACCCAGTTCCCAAGTGGAACAAAGTTGTAAATTACAATTTTATCAAAAAATTATAAAATTAATATTTTTTTCTTAAATATGCAAAAAACCTAGTATTTTATTTCAAAATGGCATATTTTTCAAAGTGGCATATATATATATTAATTTTAAAATTGCAAAAAAAGAAACCTAATTTAGAAAAATTATGTCTTCCGAAAAGAAAAAAAAAGTGGTGGGTTTTTATAAAAATAGTAACTGGCACAAATTTTCCATATCTCAATTTTTATAAAAATTATGTAGTCAGTAAATTTTATTTCAATATGTGAAAAAATTGTTTTTACTTCTCAATATCTGTTTTCAAAATTTAATTTTATTAAATTGCTACGCTTATAGTAAAAATAACTGATTTTTGCACTATTCGCAACTCGTACAAAAATGTAACAGCCGAAAGTTAAAATTAACTGGCAGAAAAGTGGTACAAATCGTATTAAAATACTTTTAAAACAAGTGAAACCAATGTGGCACGGTCTTGACTCAGGTTATTTCAAAATTATCATTTTACATAATTTATAACAAATTATCTAAATTAAGCAATATTTTTTATCAAAAATGTTGGAATTTAAAAATTTATTTTTTAATAAGTGGCATATCACTTATATTTGATTTTCAAATAACTAGCACAAAAGTGATATAAAAGTGGCACAACAACACAAAACTGACAAAAAATAGATCCTTTCTCAAAAATAGTCTTCCAAGTTGATCAAGCTATTCTAGAAACAGAAATAAAGAATATTACATTATAAACAAAACTTATTTATACCTAATTATTTGCTCAGTAATAATGGAACAAAAATGGAATCCGAGAAAAAGAATAATATATTTTAACAATGTAAAAATATGGAGATGATCTTAGATAGTTTTTCTCCCCATATATATAATGAAGATAAAGATATAAAATGTGGTATGAAATGTAAAAATTTATATGTTAAAGAATGGCATGAATTGAAGGATTGTGATAAACTTCCCAGTTAAGTGATCATAGTGAAATACCATTTTATTCGATTCTGAATAATCATATTCTCTAACTTTACATTTGTTTAATTTATTTTATAATGAGAGTATTCCGTTGTTAATGGTATCACTGGCGCAATTAGTAAATATATTTCCTCAATTTCTGCTAATTCCTATTTAATTTGACGTATAAACCTACTATACGCATTTGGTCATCGATAAATAGATGAGATCGTATAATTTGCATAACTACGTAATATAAAATAACAAAATCCAGTTCCTTCGTGTAAATAAGAAACATTAATTCAGTAGTTTTTATTTGTTGATCAGTTAGCTTTTTTATATCTTTAAGTAATGCCTTATAATACCCATTATTAGTACAATATTCAGTTACAAACAGGGTATTTGGTGTTTAGCTTAATATCTTGATAACTCTCTGGCTGGGATTCCATGTCTTACCTTCTTTAATAATGACTGAAAATGTCCTTTGATTGTGAATGGAACTTTAATCGTATGTTTATATTTTTTCACTAATACATAATCAACTTTCTTTGATAATTCAATCTTAACTGCGGCGAAAGACTAACCAAACCATCAAGTAGCTGGTTCCCTCCGAAGTTTCCCTCAGGATAGCTGTCGCTTGGAGGAAAATCAAATGAGTCTTATGCGGTAAAGCGAATGATTAGAGGCCTTGGGGCCGAAACGACCTCAACCTATTCTCAAACTTTAAATGGGTGAGACCTCCGGCTTGCTTGGGAACTGTAACCGGAGATATAACCACCAGGGTAGTTTATCTAAACAATTCTGGTAGATAAAGTAACATAAGCCTCTTTTACAAATGTATTTGCCAACTTTATTATTTGTTAACTTCATAGAAATCAATTCTGACATAACTTCGATCCAACAAGGGGCCGCGGTGGAAGAGTGGTTAGCCTGCTCGCCTCCCACGAAGGCGAACAGGGTTAAATTCCTGGCTGGTCCACTCCTTGATTTTTGCATGCGGGAATCGTACCGCTTGTCGGTGAATTTTTTCGGGGATCTCCCGTTCACCCCGTTCTTTCATTCTGGCGCTTCTCCATACTTACCTCAGTCACCCTCATCGGCCCTCAAGACCCCGCTGTTAAGAGTTGCCCAACTCTCTTCACTCACTCACTTTGATCCATCAATAACGAATGTTTTCACCTTATTTGTAGTAAAGTAAGTTAACATTTTTATCTCTCTTGTTTCTTGTAACTTAAAGTGCGTATAAACTATTTATTTTTCATAATAAGAATATACCTAAAGAGATGCATTGATGTTTGGCTCAATATTTTGAATATCACATATTTTAATCTGATAATCAAATTTATCCTATAGTTAATAATTTATTGACCAAAGAATAAATTCTGATCTTCATTCTTTAATATGATACAAGATATTTATAAAGAATAAAGTGATGTAGTTCAGTATATGATGAAACGTTTAACGATATGCATTTCTTAATTGAAAATTGTTACTCAATAATATTATTTAATATGCAGTGTGAACGTCTTTTTTCAGACTCTTGCGTTTTACTTAGTAGTTCTGCTTTTCCTTGTTTGTAGAGATTGATATTGTCTCCATTATTAAATGTAGTATAGTATATGACTGGCAGGTAAAATCTTGTATTTGATTGTATGTTTGCAAAATAAACAATTATTATCATATTAACTTTTTTTCCTTTAAAAATTATAAATTATCGCGTATGTTCAATTCACTCAAGGAGTAGCTTTATTCTATTATACAAATATTTTTTTTCTTAAATATATAGTAGTAATCTTATCATAAAGGCCTATTTTACTATGTCAGTTTTTTTTGGTCTTCTATTTTTAGGGCTAATATATATATATATATATATATATATAAAAGAAGATGATCTTTTAAGTTCTTTGAATCTGGATCATACAATCCACGAAAGTGTGCTTCAGGATAAGGAATACATTTAAAGATTTCATTGTTTACTTTTTTAACGTTATTCTATCAACTCATTCCTTAACATATGCATATTTATATTATTTAAATATTTAGCTATTTATCTCAACTCTCTTGTTTTTTTTTAACTGTACTTCAGTAATCTCAATTTTCCCGCTTTTATCTCACTCAAGTTCAGTATTGCCACTTTCATCTTACACGGTGTATAAAATTTATATATATATATATATATATATATATATATATATATATATATATATATATCTTGTTAGATCACTCTGATACACATTTAAGACAAAAATATAACAAATAGATACAATTTATGTTTTCACAAACAAAGAAATGCATCGAGTGATTGGCACAAATAACACAAAGCAAACGCCACAAAAACATAAGAAACAAAGTGGCACGAAAGAAACCAATGCTAAAGAATCGAGCTAAAACAAATACAGAGGAAGCAATATAAAAAATACACAAACATGCTAGATGATCGCACATGGCACAGAAGAGAAAAAAAACTATACAGGACTTTCTTGTATAATTAAAAAACATATAGGTCCAGAGGAAGACTAAATTTATTATAATAAAATATGTGACTTGTGGTTGTATGGTACAAAACCCATTCTTGTTTTCACATTTTCTTTTTTTTTTAAATAAATAATTACATATATTCAAAAATAGTTTTTTTCGTTATCATTTAAAACAAATTAAATGCTGTTTTAAATCAAAATGCTTGAGGATATCCAAGTACGCCTGACAAAATAACTGGCAACAGAAACTATGCAACACAACATTAAAGATTAATCATTGAATATATTAGGACAGAAAACGAAATGTGACTAGAAATTAGTATAAATCACATTTGAATTACTACTGCTTACAACTCTAAAAGAAAAAAATTTTCTTTCGTGACACTAAATTGACCAGTATTTTGTTAGAATAGAAAATAGATTAACTGATCGACTTCCAATTTATAATGTTTTTCTTTTCAATTAATCTTTATTNATTTTGTTAGAATAGAAAATAGATTAACTGATCGACTTCCAATTTATAATGTTTTTCTTTTCAATTAATCTTTATTAAAAATATTATGACAGTAAATCAACTGCTTAAAAGTGTAAAATTATTAAAAGGTTCAACTGAAAACAATATGAGAATAAAATGAATTTGTTAAAAATATTATATGACTTGAAAGATCATCACATATTTTTGGAGAAGTCTTAATTCTAAATGTTCATAACCACTGTATTGAATGGCATGTGTTCGGGCAAATAACATCGACACTTTACTTTATAACGTAGAATTTCATAGATAAAATTTCGTTGTGATTTGCTGTATAAAAGGCCAGTACACAGTAGCTGAGAGCCAGGGATGCGGAGGTAGATTGACACACATTTCCCTTGAGACTGAGGATATGGGTGTACACAGTTCCGCGAGTAAAGAGAGCACTCAAAGAGCTATACATACCTGCTCATCGGGCAAGAGAAACCGGGAAGCAGAGACAAACCAAGACCCGCAAACCAGAAGGTATTGAAGGGCTGGGTCCGGGAACCCTCACTAGTAACAAATAAACGATCCACTAAACTAATAAAGGATTGAAAACCTGGTGTGTAATGGAGAACTAACAAAGCAACAGTAGTCTTACTCACCGCAGGAATACAGACGAAACTAGAGATCAATCTGCATTTAGTGTATTTTTCCAAACTCACCAACTAGAGCACCAACCACAGAAGACAAATGAAAATAAAAAAGGACCCTAAAAACTACATTGCTTCAACAGCAATAAAACTATAATTACATAATCCAGAAATTCAAGTTCCGAAGAACAGAGCCATAAGAGAACGAGAAACCACGCATCATATTTACTCTCTGGTTGAACAGAAAGTGCGTGAAGGAATGTTTGTGCATCGCACGGAAGATAAAAACTAAATACGGACGAAACGTTTAGATCTTTGACGATATATGTCGCAGGACAGAAGAGACGAATTAAGCTCAGGCACATAGGTGGGGGAAAGTACTACATAAACAGAAGCAAAATATTCTTTTTTTTTTTTTTTTGTAAAATCACACGCTAACTGCCGGGGAGACAGCAGAGAACAGCATAATTGCAGATAGTAGGAAGTGAGTGGAAGGGGAACCTTAGAGGGAATTCAGAATGCTGCAATGCACATTCGGTCGGCAGAGGAGAATCGCTTGGAAAACCGGACGACCGGTAACAAACACCATTAAATCTTAGCTTTCAAAGCCCATATCCAAAATCAATAAAAATGAAATTACCAATAAAAATATGTAAACTGTAAAATTCTAACAAACAATCAATAAATAAACTGAAATTCACTAATAACTTATTACTTAAACCATGTTTAATAATTAAATCACAGCAACGTAAATATTTATAATAAAATGTTTTGCCATTAAAAGATGCTGGACATGAAGTACTCAATTAATATTTAAAAAATTGTAGAGCTCAAATAACTATTAAAAGCATTATTTATCGCATCATTTGCACTCAAATGTTACTATAAAATTTATAATTTTGCTCAGCTCAGTATTGTATTCATAGAGTCAAACACTGAAGATACGATTTGTTATCTTTCCAATAACGAAGTCCAACATCAATGCAATAACAATAACATAACAGAGATGTTTTTTTCAAATTGCACAACCCTTCTGTAACTTGTGAATTTTTTTACATTTAAAGATTTACCTATTCCTCTCAACTCCCTCACATTCATTTCACTCAGCGTTGATGTTGTAATTTTTTATCAATGTCAGAAATGCTATTGATGTTATATATTTATCAAATACAATTTTGATAGACATTTAATATTTATTAAAATGAAAACTAAAATGATTTAATCATTTTGATAAGAATATTAAAATGGCAATTTTTTTGAGATTAAAATTTTATTGAAGGTTTTTTATTCTAATGTGCAAGTGAAGTTGAACTTGGCTGGTGTAGCCTCAATTTAAGGTAATTCTTTTGTCAGGATCTGTTGAAACGGAAAAAGAAGAAACTCTTTAGTTCAGCACCTGGCCGCGATCTGTATTAATAATCTGCTTTTCTTCTTGCGAATGCTGTCAGCACTGTTCTTCACGCTAATTGCCACGGGTAATGTCATTGCCTTGGGTAAAACTNTTTCTTCTTGCGAATGCTGTCAGCACTGTTCTTCACGCTAATTGCCACGGGTAATGTCATTGCCTTGGGTAAAACTGTCGCAGATGGCTTATTATGATTTCCCGAGTGACGCATTTGAACACATGCGCCGCGCACGTGTGTTTGAAGCATGATGCTGAGCGAGTAATCTGCCTCACTCCCGCGCGCTCTTCGATATTTATTTAGAATTTTCTGCGAACGATCAGCAGTGGAATGATGGCCGGAAAACATTGTGAAAGCTCTTTATATTCCTGTGACNTTAGAATTTTCTGCGAACGATCAGCAGTGGAATGATGGCCGGAAAACATTGTGAAAGCTCTTTATATTCCTGTGACAGGTGAACGCGAGATTGTAAATACGTAACTTCGGGTGATCTTGCTCTCTTTTGTCCTTACTCTCCTTTGGCTCTTTCATCTCTTGTCGTCGTGCATCTACTGAGAAGACGTGTGCAGTTCAGGCAGACGCCGGAAAGACATTTATCACAATATAGATAAGTAACTGGTACTTGTCTAGTATGTAGGTAGAGTTAATTGGTAGACGTTCTGGGGCCAGCACAATTAGTAGTTATAATTAATGTTCTTTTAGAGGGATGTCTCTCGTCTCGTACCGATTGTGTAACTCAAATAGCTAGTTAATTATGTTGCAAATTCAGGTTTTGAAATGTAGGCTAGTTTAAATGAATCTCTCGGTAATGGATACAGTATTATTGTTTAAATATTTCAGGTACTGCGAGACAGCTTGTGGGTAATTCTATTTTGAGTACATTAGTGTTGAATCCTCGGCTGCGACTATCTTCCCTGTTTTCATTATAATGTTATGTCAATCTGTAATTTGAAGTAACTATGTTAATAAAAAACATTTTCAGAACTTCAAACAAAAATTATCGTTATTGTAAACTATTCATTAATGTGTATTAAATCGAGCCAATAACCAAACACATTTAATCTTTTCTTTTTACAGGTAGATAGCTACTTACCCTTCTCCTCCCCCCCCCCCAAAAATTTGTTCATTTATTTTTATTATTATTTGTATATATATATATTTTTAAAGAGAGCTTCATTTAGAACTGTTCATCTCCACAATCATTCGGCCCCATTCGCCCCCTGGCCCATTGCTGACTGCGGTCACATAGGATATTTGGTGGAGGCGCTGTGTAGATGCTTTTGGAGTGGCTTGCTGTACGGTAGCTGACAGCTCTGTACGTTACTCTTACGCATCTACATAGTGGTCTGATCGTGGCGGTCTTGCTTCTTCTTTTCAAATACATTTTGTTAAGGTGATTTTACATATTTGGTTCGTTTTGGCTAGTTTTGGTTCATTTGTCAGAACTGTTTCTGTGTTGTTTTTATGCTTTTCCCTTGTCTTAATCAGGCCTCGTATGTCCGTACGTTATTTAAAATGAATTGATTAATTAATGGTTTATGTCCGTTATTACCTTTTTATCCTTGCCTAAGTGAAGATTTGTTCATTGGTTGTAACTAAATTATGTCGTAGTTAAATAGTTATNATTACCTTTTTATCCTTGCCTAAGTGAAGATTTGTTCATTGGTTGTAACTAAATTATGTCGTAGTTAAATAGTTATCTACATAATGCTTACAGAATGCAAGCTATGCTTTAGAACTAGCCTTGAATACTAGCTTTATGTACGTGAAATGAACAGAAAATTTTTTGAACCAAAAAAAAAAAATTAAAAACCAAGCTGAAGTGTTGAGATGGGAAGATAAGCGCGTGTAGTGGCACAGATGCTAGTGNATTACCTTTTTATCCTTGCCTAAGTGAAGATTTGTTCATTGGTTGTAACTAAATTATGTCGTAGTTAAATAGTTATGTACATAATTCTTACCGAATGCAAGCTATGCTTTAGAACTAGCCTTGAATACTAGCTTTATGTACGTGAAATGAACAGAAAATTTTTTGAACCAAAAAAAAAAATTAAAAACCAAGCTGAAGTGTTGAGATGGGAAGATAAGCGCGTGTAGTGGCACAGATGCTAGTGCNAAAAAAAAAAATTAAAAACCAAGCTGAAGTGTTGAGATGGGAAGATAAGCGCGTGTAGTGGCACAGATGCTAGTGCAGTGGTTGCGAATTGAAGGCCGTGATGTGGAGAGTCTAATGGCCGCGCCACTGTGTATGTGTGTCACTGGGTCAGTTTATTTGACATGTATTCTGTGCCTGGTATGCGCAGTTAAATAAACGCGTATGAACTGCCTATTATAAACACCACAGTGTGCATGTTCAGTATTTTGTTCGTAAAAGTTGCGATGCCATGAAACATGAATTCGTTTTTTGGTCAATTCGGTCGTTGGATCGTTAAGCGAGGTTAAATGTGCCCTGCGTTTATTAATGGATGTCACTGCAAGGTTGAAGGAGGTGATCGACGGGGAGTTTCCTCTGAGGCATTTGAGGATAATGGGCAAGGAAGAAGCAAGAAGGTCGCATTCCATTATTCTCGGGCCGACCCCTGGTGTTTGGGTCACGCCCAACAGAGGTCGCAGGTTCAAGGCCTGCGGCGGAAACTGTATTTATGTGGATAGGAGAATGAATGAATCATGAATCCCATGTACATATCGGAATGTTATGATGCCTTTGTCATTTATGCACAAAACTCACGCATGTGGTATGGGGTGTTGAATTAAAAATAACACAAATAAAAGGAATTAATTCAGTAAGCCTATGTTAAATAAATGGTGAATGTAATGATAAACAATGATAAACAGTGTTGTACATTGAGGGGCTTTTGGTAAAACATAACAGTGGTTTTACATTTTTAGGCAACCCAAGGAAAATAAGGTTATGCAAAGGCGTATTTTTAAATATATATTCCAGTGTAGTATCTCTAAATATGCAGTATAAAACAAAGTCGCTCATCCGCGTCTGTCTGTATATTCGCTTAGTAAGGCTAAACTACGGGGTGGATTTTGATGCAGTTAACATCATTTAGAGAATTTCTTGAGAAAAGGTTTTGATGTATAATACATTTATATTGAATGTATGGATAGTACAGAAATGTCGAACCATTTGTAATCAAGCTGTTAAAAAAAAGCTTTTAGGGTGCTTCCATCGCTTGCGCTGACTTAACCATAAGAGATACATTAAATTAATGTACTACAGAATTGTAGCTCTCAAAAAGGTCTAATGAAAAGTAAGTGATAACATATGTTCATCTTTTAAGGATGACCAACAGTAACCATTTTGGTCTTTCAAAGTATCGCTGTAAAAACTAAATTTTTACCGGGCGAAGCCAGGTCTGTTCGCTAGTAAAGTAATAGAATATATACTGAGCTGACAAAAGTCATGGGATACCTCCTAAATCGTGTTGGACCTCCTTTTGCCCGGTGAAGTGCAGCAACTCGACGTGGCATGGACTCAACAACTCGTTGGAAGTCTCCGACAGAAATATTGAGGCATGCTACCTCTATAGACGTCCATGATTGCAAAAGTGTAGCAAGTGCAAGAGTTTGTGCACATATTGACTTCTCGATTATGTCCCATAAATTTTCGATGGGATTTATGTCGGGCGATCTTGGTGGCCAAATAATTTTCTGAAACTTTCCAGAATGTTCTTCAAACCAATCGCGAACTGTTGTGGCCCGGTGACATGGCGCATTATCATTTATAAAAATTCCATCGTTTTTTGGGTGCATAGAATCCATGAATGGCAACAAGTGGTCTCCAAGTAGCTGAAGATAACCCTTTCCAGTCAATGATCGGTTCAGTTGGACCACAGAACCCAGTCCATTCCATTTAAAAACAGCCCACACCATTATGGAGCCACCACCAGCTTGCACAGATCCTTGTTGACAACTTGGGTACATGGATTCGTGGGGTCTGCGCCACACTCGAACCCTACCATCAGCTATTATCAACTGAAATTGGGACTCATCTGACCAAGCCACGGTTTTCTAGTCGTCTGGGGTCCAACCGATATGGTCACGAGTCCTGAAGAGGCGCTGCAGGCGATGTCGTGCTGTTAGTAAAGGCACTCGAGTCAGTCTTCTGCTTGCATAGCCTAGTACAGCCAAAGTTCGCCGCACTGTCCTAACGGACACGTCCGCCGTACGTCCCACATTGATTGCTGCTGTTATTTCACGCAGTGTTGCTTGTCTATAACACTGACCATTCTGCGCACACGTCGTTGGTCTCGGTCATTAAGTGCAGGCTGTTGGCCACTGCGTCGTCCATGGTGGGAGGTTATGCCTGAAATTAGGTATTCTCGGCACACTCTTGACACTGTGGATCTCGGAATGTTGAGTTCCATAACCATTTCCGAAATGGAATGTCCCATGCTTCTAGCTCCAACTACCATTCCGCGTTCAAAGTCTGTTAATTCCCGTTGTGCGGTCATAATCACGTCAGAAACCTTTTCGCATGATTGACTTGACTACAAGTGAAAGCCCAACCAATGCATTGCCCATGTATACATTTTTTACGCGATACTACAGCCATGTATTTATTTGCATATTGCTATCCCATGACTCTTGTCACCTCAGTGTACTTATGTGTCGTGTATTTCTAGTTAACGACGATATAAAAATACGTGAATGTTTACAGTGTTGAAAAGGTAGTACGGCACCAGTTTTATAGTACATAGTACCATAGTGAGGGACATGGTAATGTGGTTGTACTTGGTCATTGCGGTAGGCCAAGAATGTAGATGTTAGTTATATTAATTTTTCATTTAATTTTTAAGTTTTTAGTTAAAGTGTATATAGGTGTTGAAATTAGTTTTGGGCCTTTTAACATGCTCGCATAAGGTTTTAAGTGAGTGAGTACCAATTTGTATAGTTGTGCCATAATTGTCGGATGTTGTGTGGTACCTAATTTTGGTATGCAATTTGTAATAATTGGTAAAAAAAATTTAAATCAGCATTATTTGCGAATTGTTTTGATGATTCAATTTATGATAAGATGTTTGGAAATAAACATATTTATTCATGGATAGTTTTGCAAGTAAGCCTTGACATGTAAGACAAATTGGGAGTAGAAAACTCGATGACCCCCTTCGCGAGCACCTACCAGTTGACACGTGTCACGAGGCACATGGACAGCCAGAACGGATCACAGTTACACGTGTCAAGGTTGTGCCGAGTAAGAGCTGGGATATCGCCGAAGCACCTGGAAAGCACTACGTAAATACATAGGAAATCGGGAGAAATTGCAGAGCCAAGCAAGAGCACCTCTAGCTTCACGCCTGAGAAAACGACTGACCAAATGAAAGTGGGTCCACGAATGCCTCTCACCACTACCATCCTTTTAGCCAAACTGCGGAATAATAAGCTGAGATGGTAAATTCAACGGGCAAGATCACCACTTNATGGTGGGAGGTTATGCCTGAAATTAGGTATTCTCGGCACACTCTTGACACTGTGGATCTCGGAATGTTGAGTTCCATAACCATTTCCGAAATGGAATGTCCCATGCTTCTAGCTCCAACTACCATTCCGCGTTCAAAGTCTGTTAATTCCCNAACCATTTCCGAAATGGAATGTCCCATGCTTCTAGCTCCAACTACCATTCCGCGTTCAAAGTCTGTTAATTCCCGTTGTGCGGTCATAATCACGTCAGAAACCTTTTCGCATGATTGACTTGACTACAAGTGAAAGCCCAACCAATGCATTGCCCATGTATACATTTTTTACGCGATACTACAGCCATGTATTTATTTGCATATTGCTATCCCATGACTCTTGTCACCTCAGTGTACTTATGTGTCGTGTATTTCTAGTTAACGACGATATAAAAATACGTGAATGTTTACAGTGTTGAAAAGGTAGTACGGCACCAGTTTTATAGTACATAGTACTATAGTGAGGGACATGGTAATGTGGTTGTACTTGGTCATTGCGGTAGGCCAAGAATGTAGATGTTAGTTATATTAATTTTTCATTTAATTTTTAAGTTTTTAGTTAAAGTGTATATAGGTGTTGAAATTAGTTTTGGGCCTTTTAACATGCTCGCATAAGGTTTTAAGTGAGTTGTGCCGAGTAAGAGCTGGGATATCGCCGAAGCACCTGGAAAACACTACGTAAATACATAGGAAATCGGAAGAAATTGCAGAGCCAAGCAAGAGCACCTCTAGCTTCACACCTGAGAAAACGACTGACCAAATGAAAGTGGGGCCACGAATGCCTCTCACCACTACCATCCTTTTAGCCAAACTGCGGAATAATAAGCTGAGATGGTAAATTCAAGGGGCAAGATCACCACTTCCCCCCCCCCCCAACCATCAGGAACCAAGGCACGTTTTTCAAATGCTTTGTTCTGTTTCCTACCACCACCTCCTCGCCTCAACAAGGCGACAAGTGCCGACAATTAGGGAGGGAAGCTTGAGAGCATATAAGCCTCTTTGCAGGGAGGGTGGCAGTGAAGTAATCAGTATACCTTCGAGCAGGAGAGTTGCATATCGCCGCGCAGTTAGTGAGACAGCAGCANTACGTGCCGACACTTAGGGAGAGAGAGACTAGAGAGCATATAAGCCAATTTTCAATGGAAGAGGGACCCAGTTCATTATCACCACGCCGAGAGAAGCAGTTGCGTCAATAAATCGCGAAGAGGACGTCAGAACGAACCCAGAAAAGCAGTCCTGGGGAAATGGCACCAAATGCGGGCCTTTTCCAAGGCCACCCACATCACCGGATCTCATCTACAGCAGACAACATACCAGCACAACCAATAGAGTTAAGTATCAAGTCACCATCCAGAGAAGCCCCCCTTCACCACGATGTCGCCCACAGTTAATCTGAGTTAGCCAAAATAGAGTACTACTCCTCGGAAATGTTTCTGTGTTTTTTTTTTAACTCGAGACAATATATCGATCCAGTAAAGAGAAACACCAAAAGACTACCTTATTGGTATACCCTCAACCTTCAAGGCACCTTTTAGTCTGTGCCTGGAGGAATTAACTCCGACACTATGAACCATCCTGTATGTCACAGATGGGGAATAGCATCAGCCTTTACAGTTGTGTTAAGTTAGGCCGATTTATGGTTTTCTGTTCACTGAAAGCTCGTTTGAAGTTAAAAAAATATAAAATGACGTTATTTTCGTGACAACAGTGAACAGAGTAAGAAACACGATGGGCACATACGGGTGAACTAAGTTTCATGTAGTTCCTATTGTAAAGGGTTCGTGGTTTAGTTTGAATGTTTCCATGCTCTTGAGTGTAAAGTGCAGATGTCGAGTCGTGGCGTGAAGCACTCACAGTGCTGATGTGCTAATTAGATGTTCCAAATTTCCATTAGCAGCACAATGTAGTTTGGTTCATATAACAAATTAATTTTAATTAAGGTTTTTTTTACGAGGTGTACAATTATGTTTAACTTCCATCGCCCAGTATATAGAGATGTTTGTATATTGGAATGGTATCTTAGACATGTTTAATTAAAAGTTAAAAAAACATTTTGGGGCGATGTGTATGTTTTGATGAACCAGACAAGATATAGAAAATTGAATAATTCATCTTTTGCAGCTGCAGTCCAGAAGAGTCCAGAAGCATAAACGAGTTCGTTTATTGCAGTTGGTGCGATGCCAACGACTGCCATTAGGTGAAGTCATGTACTCAATTCTGTTGTTTTTAACAAATTTGTATAGTATTGGATAATTTTTGTGTTAGGTAAACAAAGTGTATAGCATTTAGTAATCAGTCCTGGAAATAGAGGCCTTGAGAGAATTTTTTTTAGACAGGTTTACGCCCATAAGATGCGTTTTGCCACTGTAGTAATGTATTAATATATCAGGAGAGTGCTGGTTATCTAATGTGTATAAGTGATAACATGGACGGCATTACACAATAATTTTAGAGTATTGGCTATTTTAAGGCACCGATAAAAGATGGCAAATGGGAACTACTAATCCTACGAGGATTAGTTGGCATACACAACATGTATGGACTTTAAGGGCTGACCCCAGGCAAAAGGGCAGTCTGGTTATTGTTGTTATTTTTATGTGTAAGCTACTCTCTGGAACTTATGGTTTTTAAATGGAAGTATTGGTTGAACACTGGAAAGTTAAATCAATTACTAGAGAATTAATTTGAGATACGCGAAACAAAGAAATATAATATTTTGAGTATATTTAATAGTTTTGATTTTTCGAAAGTTAAATGTTATTGTTAAAATAAAACATAACTTAGTAGTCGCTTTGTATGACTGTGTGTTACTTATTCATGCAAAGTGTTCTTTGTTGGTGTGTTGCGTTTTTCTAAGTTAATTTTAATTTAAGTATTTTATTTTTTTCGTACTGGAATTTTTGATTTGCAGTTCTTAATATTGTTTGACATTGTTTTTAAGAACACATGATACGTTAAAACTCCTTGACATTAATTTTGATAAGGATAAATGACTCTGATTTGCATTAAAAAACGATTACATTAAAAGTTTGTTAATATAAAAAAATTTTTTTATTGTGTTTTTATACATTTGGTGGTGGAGGGAGAGGGGCGAAACAGTATTTTGATACACTTTGAAGTCAAACAATATGTACAATTTTTGCTTATAACAGGCAAATGCTTAATAAATTATAATTTAGGAATACATTACACAATTTTTTACCAACACACTATCTCACATTTTCATTAATTAAGAACGAAAGTCTGAAGGGTGACTTTGGGAGCGCTCAGCACCCCACCCTTAAAGGGTAGAGTGCTAGAACAAAGTTTGTACACACCTTTGAACCTTCCTCTTTCGATTCCCTCCGCCGCCATTCCACCGCTCAACCACCCAGGGAGGAGATGCGGCGACCGGAGGGGTCTGTTTTCAAACATTTTCGCCTCTGGAAGCCGCCGTTTTCGATGTATTTCGTTAGGATTTGAGGAAGAGCTGTCTCTTTGGACACTCCCTCGGTTCACAGTTAGTTAGGCCCTTTTGAATAAATGCCAGTTACATAATGGTGTACCATAATATGTACCATAACTATGGTACAAAGTTACTCAATCCACATTTCGCGCGCCCCCAATTATGGTAGAGCGTATACCAAATATTCGGTATTTTGTGCGATAATTAAAAAATTTGTAGAATAATGGTCTCGGCACCGCCCATCTTTACCTATAGGCCTGAAATGAACATGGTTGGGCAGTACAAGTATTATATATACACAACACATATAGGTATTGCGTACGATAATTTCAGAATTCATCCCGCAATGGACTCTACAATTACCAAGCTTATCGCAGGCTGTACTTATGACCTGGGTTTAAGATTGCACTCGTGTACATGCTTCACTATTCTTTAGTAAACATATGGTTATGCAGTACACTTACCAAGCATATCACAGGCCGTATTTATGACCTGGGTTTGAGGTTGCACGCATGTATATGCTTCACCATTCTTGAGTAAGAATGTGGTTTATGCAGGCCACCTAGGAAAACATTCATACAATTACACTCTGTNTGGTTTATGCAGGCCACCTAGGAAAACATTCATACAATTACACTCTGTAAAAAAAAAAAGGGTTGCTTTCAAATTGCTCTCGTTTACCTGCCTCACCCAAGGATAGTGAACCCGCGGATTCTGTCGGATGACCCCTGGTTANCTTTCAAATTGCTCTCGTTTACCTGCCTCACCCAAGGATAGTGAACCCGCGGATTCTGTCGGATGACCCCTGGTTAATCTCATTAATCAAGAATGGAAGTTAGAAGCGTGACTTTGGGGGCACGCAGCGCACCTCCCTTGAGGTATAGAGGGTTGAAACAAAATTAGTGCGCAACCTTTAACCTCCTTATTTTGATCCCCCCCCCTTCCCCAACCACTGGGAGGAAATGCGACGTCCAAAGGGGTGTTATTTAAGTTTGGTCGGTGCTGGAAGTCGCAGTTTTCGGCCGATTGCTATGGGATTTGAGGGGGGCTCTTGTCTTTGCACCCTCCCTCAGCCAAGGGGTCAGTTATGCCCTTTTGGAAGAATTTCGGTACCCCTGGGGAGGAGGGTATTTATGTTTTTCGGCTCTTGAAGCCACAGTTTTAGGCCGATTGCGGTCGGATTTCNGTACCCCTGGGGAGGAGGGTATTTATGTTTTTCGGCTCTTGAAGCCACAGTTTTAGGCCGATTGCGGTCGGATTTCTGCAAGGGGTATTGTCTTTGGACCCTCCCTCGGCCATTCCGTCAGTTATGCCCGTTTTGAAGAATGTCAATAGCCCTGAGGGCANGTATTGTCTTTGGACCCTCCCTCGGCCATTCCGTCAGTTATGCCCGTTTTGAAGAATGTCAATAGCCCTGAGGGCAGGGGGCATTAATGTTTTTCGGCTCTTGAAGCCACAATTTCTGGCCGATTGCGGTGCGATTTGATAGAGGGCTGTTATCTTTGGACCCTCCCTCGGCCTTGAAGTTAGTTATGCCCTTTTGGAAGAATGTCGGTACCCCTGAGAGGAGGGGGGTATTTATGTTTTCGGCCCTTGAAGCCACAGTTTTCGGCTGATTGCGGTGGTATTTGAGGGAGGGTTGTTGTTTTGGACCCTCCCTTGGCCGTTGGGTCAATTATGCCTTTATGGAAAATGTCGGTACCCCTCCAGAACGGAGAGGGGTAATCTGTTTTCCAGTCCTGGGAGAAGCAGTTGTCGGCCTATGGTGATAGGATTTGAGGGAAGTAACTAATTAAGGCCCTTTTCGATTAATGTCGTTACACCTGAGGGTGGTTGGGGGATCTATATGGTTTTATGTCTCTGGGAATAACAATTTTGTGTCCGATAGTTATGGGATTTGAGGGAGGGAAATTTGTTAAGTCCTTTTGGATACTTTGTTTGGGCGATTGATGCAGAGATGATATAGAACATGATGGAGATTGCATGTATCATAGAGACAAGTGATGTAGAACTAAAGTAGATATTTTTGGCTTGGCTACTTTTTATGGAACCCTCACAAAAGGGCGTGCCTGTGGTAATGTTAGCCCAGACGTATACAGACATACCAGAGGGTGTGCCCNTATGGAACCCTCACAAAAGGGCGTGCCTGTGGTAATGTTAGCCCAGACGTATACAGACATACCAGAGGGTGTGCCCATGGTGGTGGTCACCCTCCATGGTTCCAATGTAGCCTTACACATAGGGGTGGCTTTGGTGATGGTCCCCTACTAGCCTTGGCTGGATATTACGCACAGAGGGTGCATCTGAGGTGAAGGCCNGGGGTGGCTTTGGTGATGGTCCCCTACTAGCCTTGGCTGGATATTACGCACAGAGGGTGCATCTGAGGTGAAGGCCACCCTCCAAGTTTCGGTACAGATCTTTTGCATGGGCATGGCTCTGGTGCTGGTCTACATCAATGCATACAAGAAGTGTCATATGTGTGGAGAGTGCGTCTGTGGTTATGCACACCCTCCAAGGATGACTATGTCACATACATGTGGTCTGTTTGCAGTGTGTCATATGTTACCGATGGGTTTATTTTTGTTACAGATGGTGCACAGTTGGGTGTGACCACTGAAAACTGTGTTTGTGAACTTTGACATCGTGTGGCTTTTGCAAGTGTTACTTGGACAATCGCATCGCGATGCCNACTGAAAACTGTGTTTGTGAACTTTGACATCGTGTGGCTTTTGCAAGTGTTACTTGGACAATCGCATCGCGATGCCGAAGGTTAAGAAGTGGCGAAGTCCTGCCACCCGGTCTCAAAAGGAAAATAAGCGCATCAATAAGCGTTTGTCATGAGCAAAGTGTTCTGAACCATCAGACAGTATGTCAGGTGCATCTGAGTCTGTACCATCGCAGGTGACCAACAAACAACCTAAGGTCACAAACCCATTTTCTGAGAACAAGCATTTTCAAGACAAAAGAGTTCTGATCCATCAGATAGTGTGTCAGGTGCATCTGAGTCTGTACCATCGCAGGTGACAACCCCTGTTTCTGTGAACATTGATTTAGTGAAATTGTAATTTAGGAAGTCATGTGTGTGAACATTGACTATGTGAATTGGTAATTTGCCAAAGGTTAAGAAGTGGAAAAGTGCGGCCACACGGTCACAATATTAAAAGAAGAGCTTCATCTAGCATTCGTCAAGAGAACATTTGTCTTAGCAATCAGACAGTGTGTCCAGTGGATCTCAGTATGAAATATCTCAGGTGTTAACACCAATGAGGACGTCAACACCCGTCCGAGGACAGCGACATCCAACAATACTTCACAACACGAAGTGGCAGGGCCTTCCCATGCCCCTGATCCACATATTGTGCAAACAAGGGGAAGGCAAAAAACACGCACACCAGTCTGAGGAATACGACCTCCTACAATTTTTCACGAAAGCCAAGTGGCAGGGGCTTCCCACGCCCCTGATCCACCTGTTGTGCAGACAAGGAGAAGGCGAAAAACATGCTCACGTGTAGCCTTTGATGCTGGACATTCACATGCTCCTATACCACCTGTTGTTGTGCCTTATGACACAAGCATCTTAACAGAGTCAATCCTGTTGGATCACGAAACAACCAAGGGTTTGCTGGGGCCCTTTTACGAAGAGGAAAATGCACCTGTGCTCATCCTCCAAGAGGAACAGGTGGCTCTTACAAGTGCGAGACTAATGATGTATCATACACTGCATTACCATGCTGCCCGTAGAGGTGGGCCAGTTGCTGTAGAGGCACACGACATAGGCCAGATGGATAAAGAGTGTAGGTATTGTGGCGCACTTTTTTTGGCAAGTGAAGGCATAAAACGCGATGGCGTTCCCACACGGAGAACATGGGTACACCTGTGGCCTCGGCCACTCTTTCATTGTGAGCACGACTCGCAACACAGGTAACCTGCAATCAGTTCTATGCATATCGCATAATGCAGAGACACTGGTTTTCAACCTGCACCATTCTGGAAAACTGCTCCAACAGTTTTTCATTGATGCTTTCTGTAAGGCGGAAGCCTTACAGAACCAAGACAAGCTCAGAGTTGAGGAATACCTGGGTCTTCACGAGCACGTACAGAGGAAAGCTGATGCTGCTCATCTCAGAGTGGGCAAAGTTGTGATACTTCCTTCACCTTTCTATGGGTCGCAAAGACACATGTACCAATGCTATCAGGATTCGGTAGCTATCATGCGCCACTTTGGAAGACCAGACATGTTCATTACTTTTACTTGCAATCCGAAGTGGCCGGAGATTGTGCTGTCACTGGAGGGCCGCCAGCAGGCATGCCATCGTCCTTATGTATGCAGAGTTTTCAAATGTAAACTTGATGCTTAAATGGATGACATCCACAAAAAGCAAGTGTTTGGCAAGGTGGATGCCTTCACTTATACAATTGAATTTCAGTAGCAGGGACTGCCCCATTCTCACATCCTGCTCATTTTATCTAAAGGCGACAAGTTGGCGATGCCAGAAACTGCCGATGCTGCTGTCCGATCTGACATCCCAGACAGAGAGGTGGAAAATGAGCTATACCCATTGGTGAAAACCCACAATCTGCAAACCAAGTGCGGGTCATCTTCACCCTGCCACGGGGATGAGGGTTGCAGGTTCCACTTCCCGAAGGCTTTTCGGGCAGAGACTCTGCTCCACTACCNTCACCCTGCCACGGGGATGAGGGTTGCAGGTTCCACTTCCCGAAGGCTTTTCGGGCAGAGACTCTGCTCCACTACCATGGCTTTGTCCAATACAAAAGACCGGACAATGCCGCTTCTGCTACCATCTGCACCAAGGTGTTCCAAAACAGGCACGTTGTGCCTTATAACCCATACCTTCTTTTGAATTATCAGTGCCACACTTATGTTCAAGTGTGTTCCTCGCTTCAAGCGACAAATTACCTGTACAAATACATCCATAAAGGACACGACTCTGCAGTTATGCATGCCAGAGACATTGTCCATGACGACGTGACATCTTACCTCGATTGCAGGTACGTCAGTTCACGAGAAGCATGCTGGCATTTGTTGTCGTACAAAATGGCAGAAGAGAACATAATTGTTTTGAGGCTCAACATTTATCTTGAGAACAGGCAATCAGTTTTCATTGCCGACAATGATGTAGCTGGCACATTGGAGAGGGTGTGTGACAAGCACACGCGCCTCACAGCATTCTTTCTTTATAATTCTGAGCACAAGTTTCATAACCACCGTGGTGGCGGTGAGTGTGGGGCAAAGCCGTGTCCACTAATCCTGACATATGCCCTGTATCCAAGCCACTTCTGTTGACTCGAGAATCAGCATATCTAGAAGGCAAGAGAAAAGGGTGGATTCAATACAATTTCTCGGATTCATCAAGAAAGCCCTCAGTCGAACGAGGAGCTAATTTGCCTTTTGCTGCTTCTGCACAATGTGAGAGGTCCTACCTCCTTCGTGGACCTCTGCACTGCGCGGCATACTGTACATACAACATACAAATTGGCGTGTCTGGACCTGCTCCTGCTTGACAGAGATGACATATACCAGGTCACCATGCACGAAATTGCAAGGTGGAGCGTTCCTGGGCGCTTGAGAGTTTTGTTCACCCACATTCTCATTCACAGCAACATAGCAGACCCACTGCTTATGTTTAACAACCTTAAACCATATCTGTTCGGTGACACATCTGACGATGTAGAGGCTTCTGAAAATAGAGCACTCATCCACCTTCAGTTCATGCTGGGTATGTNTTCGGTGACACATCTGACGATGTAGAGGCTTCTGAAAATAGAGCACTCATCCACCTTCAGTTCATGCTGGGTATGTTAAACAAATCGCTCGCCAATTTTGGGCTTCCATTCCCAAATTTCTGCAGTGTACACGACCTGCCACAATATGAAGTTGAAATAGAATGCAATGAAGGTGAACGCATGCGTTCTGTTCTGAATTTTGACCAAGCAGTAGCCTTCGGCAAGGTGATGGCTGCAGTTGCTGCTGCTGACGGTGATGATAAACTCCAGTGCAGAGTTTTTTTCGTAAATGATCGTGGAGGCTCGGGGAAAACGTTCCTATACAACTACATCATTAATTGCCTTCGGGCAGAAAACAAAGTCGTATGCCCTGTTGCTTGGACAGGCATAGCCTCATTACTGTTGTCAGGAGGGAGCATTTCACATGCACTTTTCAAACTACATGTACCAGTCATGCAAGGGTCCGTGTGTGGCATCTTGGTACAGTCGCCAGAAGCCGAGCTATTGAGGAACTGCAGCCTCATTATATGGGACGAGGCATCCATGGCTCCGAAGGAGGCACTGCACTGTGTTGCCAGACTCTTGAGAGACGTTACCCAGAACGATCGCACCAAGTTCGGAGGGAAGGTCTCGCTCCTCGGAGGTGACTTCCGCCAAGTTCTACCTGTGGTGAGGCACTGAGGCCACCCAGACCAAGTGAATGCCTGCCTGAAGAACTCCCCACTATGGACGTTTTTCAAACAACTGCGCTTCAAGAACAACATGAGGGTCAACCAAGGGCAAGAGGAGTTCCTGCTGCGAATCGGCAAGGGGGCACTTCCACCCATCCCCGGCCTGCCCGATGGCTATGTGCAGCTACCTCAGATCTTAGTGCTTCCCCAGAATGGTGACATCTGCAGCCACGTCTTCGTACATGAGGTGCTATTTGAGGAGGTACTGAAAGGTGTCCAAGTGTTTCTACTATTGCTGTGCATTGACAGAGTGGTTCCTGTTGCTACAAAAAGTGTGTGCTTTAATGATTGCAGGTCATAAGCGCGAGGGTGATCCTCTGTCCGAGAAACGAAGATCTAGATGACAACATGGTGTCTTGCCTGAGTGGAGAGAGCATTAAATTCCTCAGCCAAGACCAGCTGGAGGACAGCGAAGGCGATTCCATGAGTGTCCCCGTAGAGTTTCTCAACTCACTGACTGTGTCATATTTACCGCCACATTCACTCACTCTTGCAGTTGTCTGCTGCATAATGTTAATAAGAATCCTCGACACCACGCACGGACTCTGTAATGGGATCAGGTTGTTGGTGGTCAACATGTCAGATTATGTCATTGATGCAAAGATCATCACTGGGTCTTACAAGGGCGATAGGGCCTACATTTCCAGAATTAAACTGTTGTCTTCCCCGGCGGATTTTCCTTTTTCTTTCAGTCCTTTTTCTTTCCTTTCCGCTTGGCATTTGTCATGGCGATAAATAAAATCCAAGGTCAGACATTCGGCGGCATAGGGATTTTCCTTCCACATCCAGTGTTCAGTCACGGACAGCTGTATGTCGCACTGCCCCATGCTAAGAGCTTCGACTCTGTGTCAGTGCTGGCTAAACCATCATCAGGCATTGTCCTGCAAAAACATCACCAAAACAAAACATTCACTCTGAATGTGGTGTACCCGGAAATTCTGGCCTAACCTATCCTAAAAAAAATCACCACTTCTTTCTTATGAAATAAACCTCTCCCATCATTACAAAAACCACCTATTCTTCAAATAAACAGCTCTCCTTCTATCCGCCTGATCCAGGCAAATTAACAAGTTCTTTTCTGCTACTCTACATCGAACGCTTTGACCTCAGTGGCACATCATTTGCTGAAGACTTGACTCTTCGATCAAGTCTGTCGACTCTTCTGTGTGCTGGCCGACGACATGTGGAAGGGTCCTCGGCACTTCAGCTTCATTTTCTACAATAGGTGGGTACATATGCCTTTGCCCATTTCCGCGACAGAACACACTCTCTTCTGACATCATGTACACAAAGTATTAAATGCTCACTTGCCCACAAACGAATACACATTACAACTCTTCATTCATCACCCGTAATGCAGCCTGCATCACTGTATGTTAGCATGTTTCACATGCGGTGATGTTGCCGGTCTCAAGCCCGGATAAATGCAGAGGGAAGGTGAAGCTAACGCACCATGAGATGCGATGTTAGCACACCGTGGATGTGTGGCAATGGTTTTAGCCCCCCATAAGGAGAGTTCAGATGTGGTTCCTGCTCATCTGAAAGTCCCTTTAGCCTTAAGGCTATACAATTATCATACAAGGGGGTCGGTCTTGATACCGAGTCGGACCAAACAGACCCTAACGGATCACATTACCGAAAACGTTTTGTGGTTCTTTCCTGGGTCTGTAAGATCAGTGTTGGGAGGTGGGGCGTCTACAGACGATTCATACCGTGAGGCTGGCATGTTGTACTCACCAGGCCAGTTACCAAGCTGTCACCCATTGGGACTCACACCTGCTTTGGGACGGACACTTATGTGATACTGTGGTAGGTCATTGCATGCTTTCAAACACACAAATAATTCCTACCACGAGATGAAGTTAGACGTGGTTCCTGCTCACCCATGGACGTTAGCCCTCCATAAGTTGAACTTAGATGTGGTTCCTGCTCACCTATACCCTTCATTAAGGTATGGGTGCATGTAGACATATGTGGTACCTGTTCTCAATCGTAAAATGTAGGCCATTTTGAGTGCAAGTCGCAAACAATAATGTGAGCTGGCACACTTCGGAGTGCCGACTAAGATTCTTTTCCTCAATAAGGTGTAGCGAGAAGTGCTTCATTCTAACATAATGTCTTCTCCAAGGCACTACCCAAGGCATTCATTGACTAAAATGTTTTCTTTGTAACGAGACACAAAGGAGTAACCACGGCTGTTGTAGCCAACTGGGAAATGATGAATACCATCTCCCTCAAAGAATGTAGACAGATGTGGTTCCTGTACTTCACTTACACTTAAAAAAAGAATGTGAAGTTAGAAGTGGTTCCTTCTTACCTCATGTTTTTTTCAAAGGTTGTCCCATACAGGTTGTTCGTCGTTGTTATATCCTTACACATTGTCTTTGAAATCAGACACAAAAGGAGAGAACACTACCAATGCAGCCCCCTAGGAAACCATTACACCATATGTATATACCAACAACTGTACTCTTACAACAAAACAAATTTTCACCGGGTATCTGCCTCACCCAAGGATAGTGCACCCGCGGATTCCACGGGCCGACCCCTGGTGTTGATAATAAACGAAAAAAAATTTTTTCGTGACTTCGGATTAGAAGTGACTTAAGAGTTCTGATNATTTTTTTCGTTACTTCGGATTAGAAGTGACTTAAGAGTTCTGATAGAAGGATGAAGAAAACTTTGTGGTCAACTAGGGAAGTTGTTCGGCACAGGTGCTGTTGTGCAATTGGGTGCCTACGGATGCACCCATGTGTTTTCGCCATAATGGAGTGGTGATTGGAGCTGCAATGGGCAGCTAAAGAATTAATTTTGTGTTGTTTTTTTTTATAGACCTGGCATTGGTCTTTATGTTCAGTCTTCTCCTATAATCTTATAGTTGTTACAACTAAATGAAAAAAAAAGATTAGAAATGTGAGTGCCTACCATTAACAACAGAGATTAAAATAGTGAATGGTGGGGGGTGGTGAGAAACCTGTACCAAACAGATAGTTAATCTTTAAAATAGTTTTTAGCGATAGCTGGTTTTAATGATAAGTTTTGAATTTTTTTTTTATGTAAGTAAGATTACGTGGCTGTTTGTTGCGTGACTGAGAGGGTGGTTAGGAAGCAGGGCCTTTCCTCTCCTATCCCTTGTCGCTATTGTGCACTAGATATACTTCCTGTGATGGTGGTTCCTCGTGGAAAGACTGGCGAGAGAGACAGAGACCTTTTCGGTTATGTTCATNTATCTGCCTCACCCAAGGATAGTGCACCCGCGGATTCCACGGGCCGACCCCTGGTGTTGATAATAAACGAAAAAAAATTTTTTCGTGACTTCGGATTAGAAGTGACTTAAGAGTTCTGATAGAAGGCTGAAGAAAACTTTGTGGTCAACTAGGGAAGTTGTTCGGCACAGGTGCTGTTGTGCAATTGGGTGCCTACGGATGCACCCATGTGTTTTCGCCATAATGGAGTGGTGATTGGAGCTGCAATGGGCAGCTAAATAATTAATTTTGTGTTGTTTTTTTTTATAGACCTGGCATTGGTCTTTATGTTCAGTCTTCTCCTATAATCTTATAGTTGTTACAACTAAATGAAAAAAAAAGATTAGAAATGTGAGTGCCTACCATTAACAACATAGATTAAAATAGTGATTGGTGGGGGGTGGTGAGAAACCTGTACCAAACAGATAGTTAATCTTTAAAATAGTTGTTAGCGATAGCTGGTTTTAATGATAAGTTTTGAATTTTTTTTTTATGTAAGTAAGATTACGTTGCTGTTTGTTGCGTGATTGCACTGGATATACTTCCTGTGATGGTGGTTCCTCGTGGAAAGACTGGCGAGAGAGACAGAGACCTTTTCGGTTATGTTCATGNGATATACTTCCTGTGATGGTGGTTCCTCGTGGAAAGACTGGCGAGAGAGACAGAGACCTTTTCGGTTATGTTCATGCAATATGACACAGGCTGTGCGCAATTAGGTGTTAAACGAATACTATCGGGGAAGAGAGTGCGTGGAAGGGCCTTCCTTGGATGGCTGGGCTACAGTTCAGTTTCACCCAGTGGGAAGCCTTGCTCCGACCTTGCGGTGATGGACTTTAAAGGCGTTGGGTTTTGAATTCTGTCTGGAAGATTTCAAATGGGCTCTTCTCCTGGCTGCTAAAGGGGGGAGTATTTGTGATCCACTTTCCCCTGGCCTGCCATCTGTCGCCAATGGATTCGACCTCGATCATTGGCTGCCTACAAGCCCATTTGAAGAAGAAAATGGCTGAGACTCTTTGCTGCTCCTGGTGGTTGCTCCCCACACGACCTTGTGAGCAGTTCAGTACGAGTCTCGTGGAGGTCTGGAGTCATTAGGGAATGGTATTCTCGATTCCCTTAACCTACTGGCTGGCAGGTGAAGGGAGAGCTAGAGGGATGGACTAAATGTATGCCACTGTGGAAGCCAAGTGTGGAGAGATATGTCAGGACTGTCATCATAATCGTAGTGCAATGTGCAACGTACCTGCGTAAAGACAGCACATACTTTCGAAAACTGATTTTTTTTTTGGTGTTTCATATTTCATAATTCTAGATAGAAACCCTGTTAGATTTTGTTTAGGTTAGGTGGAAATAAATTTAATTTGGTTTTTGTTTAGGGTCTTTCGTAGAGACATATATTCGTGGAATAATGTGTGTAAGTGTGAAATAATTTTATTACATATTTGTTTTCGTACAGAGTATTTCATAC
This sequence comes from Clitarchus hookeri, assembly GCA_002778355.1. NCBI lineage: Eukaryota > Metazoa > Arthropoda > Insecta > Phasmatodea > Phasmatidae > Clitarchus > Clitarchus hookeri. The sequence goes on along the minus strand of NQII01008054.1, from coordinate 75,355 downwards.
CCTCTAACAATCAGGCAAAAATTACAATGTAAGAGAAGGATCTTTTTGGTGTCATCTAAGTGTATGACTTGTGTGTTTTCTATGTACCTGTATGTATCGTTCATGCTGCCTAGTTATGCTATAGGTAAAATTATATATTTGTGATGGGTGTCCTGGCGTGACTCGTCTGGTGACAGTTGGGAGCCTTGGCTGCTGTTCTGGGGCCATCAGAAGGAGAACCGTTGACCAAACATGTCAGCTTGTTGATGCTGCTTCCACAACCTCAGTGTGCTTTAGAGCTTCTAAGTTTGAGTCTCACAAATGATTTATTCTTCAGAGGAGCTAATATATTTCCATTTATTAAGAACACATACACTTACACTCACAAAAAAAATGTGCCGCAAATTCACTAAATATTAATTTAATTATAGAGAAAAAAATATTGTTCTTAAACGCATTTTCAACGCAAAACTGTAACAAAAACGATAAGTTCAAATGCCTCGAAAGGGAGATAGTTTCTTTCGAGAGATTATCATTTTCGAGTGATTAAATCGGAGTAAGGACGTCGTAATTCCTGTTCCCATGAAAGTAAATAATGTAAAAAATGATTGTAATTTGAAAAATATATATATTTATAATGTTGTAAAAGAGTTTTCTTTAATTGTTAATTATTTGTGAGGACAGAAATTACTGCTGGCGGGAAAATCTGTTACGGTTATTTCCTAGAGATTGAAATTTCATTTAAGGTTTTTCATTCTAATGCGCAAGTTAAGTTGAATTTGGCTGGTGTAGTCTCAATTTAAGGTAATTCTTTTGTCAGGATATGTTAAAACGGAAAAAGAAGAAACTCTTTAGTTCAGCACCTGGCCGCGATCTGTATTAATAATCTGCTTTTCTTCTTGCGAATGCTGTCAGCACTGTTCTTCACGCTAATTGCCACGGGTAATGTCATTGCCTTGGGTAAAACTGTCGCAGATGGCTTATTATGATTTCCCGAGTGACGCATTTGAACACATGCGCCGCGCACGTGTGTTTGAAGCATGATGCTGAGCGAGTAATCTGCCTCACTCCCGCGCGCTCTTCGATATTTATTTAGAATTTTCTGCGAACGATCAGCAGTGGAATGATGGCCGGAAAACATTGTGAAAGCTCTTTATATTCCTGTGACTGGTGAACGCGAGATTGTAAATACGTAACTTCGGGTGATCTTGCTCTCTTTTGTCCTTACTCTCCTTTGGCTCTTTCATCTCTTGTCGTCGTGCATCTACTGAGAAGACGTGTGCAGTTCAGGCAGACGCCGGAAACGGAAAGACATTTATCACAATATAGATAAGTAACTGGTACTTGTCTAGTATGTAGGTAGAGTTAATTGGTAGACGTTCTGGGGCCAGCACAATTAGTAGTTATAATTAATGTTCTTTTAGAGGGATGTCTCTCGTCTCGTACCGATTGTGTAACTNTGCCGATTGTGTATCTCAAATAGCTAGTTAATTATGTTGCAAATTCAGGTTTTGAAATGTAGGCTAGTTTAAATGAATCTCTCGGTAATGGATACAGTATTATTGTTTAAACATTTCAGGTACTGCGAGACAGCTTGTGGGTAATTCTATTTTGAGTACATTAGTGTTGAATCCTCGGCTGCGGCTATCTTCCCTGTTTTCTTTATAATGTTATGTCAGTCTATAATTTGAAGTAACTATGTAAATAAGAAACGTTTTCAGAACTCTAAACAAAAATGATTGTTATTGTAAACTATACATTAATGTGTTTTAAATCGAGGCAATAGCCAAACATTTAATCTTTTCTTTTTACAGGTAGATAGATTTTTACATGCCCCTCTCTCATTTGCAGATTTATTATTATTATTTGTATTATTGTAATAATTTTACGAGATATGCGTTAAGAACTGTTAATCTCCACAATAATTTGGTTCCATTTTCCCCCCCTCCCCCCAACACTCCATTTCCTCAGGCTTTCCACCATAATGTTGTAATTTTAATAAAAATATATATGTGTCCCCCAGATTCAGCTATCTTTTAATGAATACTACTTACCATAGTTTCCTTTTTATCAGAACCTTTTAACATATTCATTTACACATTTTTGCATATACTTAATTTTATCCTTAATTGTTTTATGTGCTGGAAAAATAAACAAATTTTATCATTTTATATTTTGTACACATATATGTACATTAATTTCACAATTATCATATTATTATTGGCTACGTAAACTGATATAGCATTTTGTTAGTTTTGTTAATTATTTTGGCATTATACCATAAAATTTTTATTAAAACATGTCAATATATAAATAATATTTATCTTTTGTATAAGGATGCTGCATGAATAAATCTTCGGTCTCTTCATAATGCTTATATATTTTATTTTGATCATGAAAAACAATCTCAGTATGTAATTTTGAATCTTTTTTGGTTTTTAATGTATGGTTTAAGTACATATTTTCCTGAATCACAGAGAACTTTATCACATTTCTTTGATTCTTATCATTATTTAAGGCCAAGGGACCCATGAGTGACCACAGGTAGAATTCGTTAGCGCAGCTCTTGCTGTCGAGGCTTGGAAGTGAAGCTGGAAAAAATTTGAGCTAGTTCAGTCTTCCGACAAGAGATGGTGACAGCTAAACATTCCCCCACTTTTTCACCTGCCGGTATATTATAAAGAAAACGAACTTCTGGAAAGTATGTAATGGTCCAGAAGGGGCAGGGGGTTAAAGGGAAAATCCAGTTTACCCCCTGGGGACAGCACAAACAGCTATCATTTCTCCCTACCACACTTCCCTGGATTTCCATCCTTGTCACTGTCACAAATCATACTTCAGAAATGAAAGCAGTGTGACTGGCTATGCTGCCAGATCTAGTTGAGTCACCAGTGTGTTTGATTAGGTACATTAAAATAAGTGAATTGTGTTCTATCTGAATCTTACTTTCTAAGTTATATTATTAAAAATGAGGAGCATGAAACCACGCTAAATTGTGGTTTTTTTTTAATTGTCCATTGCGGTAAGTGATGAGCTATCCGTCAAACGATACACATTCTAACATTGGTGGCCCACAATCGTGTTTATTCTTTTACGAGACTTTTCAGTATTTATTTCCTTTGAATTTCCCACAATAGGAAAATTGTAATTAAAGCCAGTTAAGCTAATTTTTCAAAAACCAATGCTTACTATACTGTAATAACATAGTTATTTACTTAAAGTTTCAAATTGGTAATATGACGCTGTTGGTGAAGTACCCTTGTTTGTGGTCAAACTGCATTACTGAATTTTTTCAAATACATATATATATATATGGGTCAGTAACGGTATAATAATGTCAGAAATTTGAAAATATTGTTGTTTTTATTTTAACTTAACGTTTTTATTTTAAACAGGTAGTGAATGATCCCCTTAATAAGAAATTATTTTTGGGGTTGCTTAGGGCAACACCCCATTGGGGAATTTAGCCCGGAGTTAGTGTATTAAACATTCAAATACAATAAGAGGAATTAATCAAACCCAACCACGGGATGTTTGCATGAGAACTCACAGACTTCTATGGGTTTTCAACTGGAGGTATGTTCAAGTTGGCAAGTAGCTATTAGAAAAATAATCCAACACGCAGGAGCAAACTAAAAATGGAAGACAACAAATTCTTTCAGAAAGTTACATTAACTTTAAATGTAGTAAAGTGAAAATTTTATTATTTACAATCGTATTTGTATAAGGAACACAGAACTTGGCTTCATGTCGCACGAAATAAGTTTTAGCTGCAAACTACTTTGTTTTAGATTTCTCTAACAACATTTCCAAGCCAACACACNTTTCTCTAACAACATTTCCAAGCCAACACACACTTTGGTTCGGGGAGTGAACGAATAAAAAGGACGCCACGACCATGCTAACGGAATACGAGTGAATCGACTAAAGAGCAGATATACACTATAGGTACCGAGGAAATGCGTCTATAATTGAATTAATGAATGAAAACCAGAACTAGGATGTTAAATAATTACTTTTCTTCTCCTTTATCGGGGCCAGCCCGATGTACTCCACACGATTCTACCAGCCCATTGCCAAAAGGGCCCTTTGGCGGTTCGTTGGATACGTTCGTCTACATCTTCAATTACCTAGTGGACGAAATAAAACTAAGAACAGGAAATGGCCTGGGCAAAAGCGTGACACCGACGGGCGTGTCACCCTTATTTAGCACCCCTGCCTCTAGAAGACCCCGTTCCTTCAGACGGAAGACATAAAACACAATATTTAATGTTTAAAAAAATGTGTAAACATGATGCAATATCATGAGTTTGTCTAGTCTCCAAGTATTGTTGTTACAAAAAAGGACAGTTGAGGCTGCGAATTATGTGAATATTAAAACTCCTTATAAATTCACATTGGCTGCATTNTGTTACAAAAAAGGACAGTTGAGGCTGCGAATTATGTGAATATTAAAACTCCTTATAAATTCACATTGGCTGCATTGCTAAATTATTTTTAAACCCTTTTTATTGCTTATTGGCACAGTGTGACTGCGTCTATCAAATACTGTGTAGAAACTGTTTTGAAAACACTGATGTATGTAATATAAAACCATATATCATCACAAGTAAATGTTAATTATAGCCTAACTTAGGAAACACCTACATGCCGAAATGTGTTCTAACGATAAATTTATTAAGAACTAATATTTGATATCATTAAAACCGTCATAAATGACGTTACAAAATAAAGTAAACAGCGTGATATAGTTAAATTACGTCGTGGAAGTGGCTTTAATGGATTTTAATATATGTATTTTTTTAAATAGACTTACTTAGTGCATTGATGCATATGTTTTTCAATCGTAACGTCTGTAATATGTGAAATGTAGGTATTTGAAGTCAACTATGCCTATTCAAAAAAAAAAACTCACTCTGTTCAAACAACTATTTCAGGTTACACGGATCGGTACTGTACTCACCATTGGAGGCAACACAAAGCAAACACGGAACAATAGGCCGACCTACAGCAAATGCCCTTTTATACTAGAGTTTTCAACCGTCACCAAGGCGTAAACATAGGCGAATGTAGAGTAAACTAGGATAGCGGATGGTGTGTGGTCAGCACTCGATCCGGTCAGGCGATTGGTTGAAGTATGGAACAAAGGACGATCGATAAACATGAAAACATCACTGTTACAATATCGTTTTCCGTAAAGTAATTTTAATATGTCGACTATGATTTTTGCTATTGTTATAAATCTTACTATTTATTTCAATAAACTTCAAATAAATTAAAAATTTTAGTACAACTCCCGATTTTTGTTTTGATGTTTCTTCGTTGCACATTAAGAATAGCTGTCTCAAAAGGACAACGTACTTGTTTGCTGGTCAACTGTTCGGTATCAGTTTTAGTAGTGGCTTAATCAGTTATATCGCGGTTGGGCGAACAGAAACGATTGCCAAAACAGAGCAACTGTGTGAGCAAACTAGCAGATAAACCTACAACATCAGTATTGTGATTTGGTTGTTTCGGACAAAGCGTCCGTGCAGGGAGCCAGGAGCCAGAAGCTTGGTATGGAAATTACAAACCTCATGCGTTTGCATTCAGATTCGGGTGCGGCCATCTTAGCAGCCAGTGTCAAAATTTGCCAAAATTTGCAAAAAAAAAAATGCAAAATTAATTTCAGAAAAATTAATTTTCAAAAAATTATTTTTTTACAAAATTAATTTTCAAAAATGTATTTAAAAAAAATAAATGTTTTGAAAAGTTTGATTCAATATTTCAAAATATTGATTAAATATTTTAAAATATTAACTTTTCAAAAGTTNGCGTTTGCATTCAGCTTCGGGTGCGGCCATCTTAGCAGCCAGTGTCAAAATTTGCCAAAATTTGCAAAAAAAAAAAATGCAAAATTAATTTTCAAAAAATATTTTTTTTACAAAATTAATTTTCAAAAATTTATTTAAAAAAAAANGCATTCAGATTCGGGTGCGGCCATCTTAGCAGCCAGTGTCAAAATTTGCCAAAATTTGCAAAAAAAAAAATGCAAAATTAATTTCAGAAAAATTAATTTTCAAAAAATTATTTTTTTACAAAATTAATTTTCAAAAATGTATTTAAAAAAAATAAATGTTTTGAAAAGTTTGATTCAATATTTCAAAATATTGATTAAATATTTTAAAATATTAACTTTTCAAAAGTTCAAAAAAATAATTTTTTTCCTTGCACATTCTTTGGCGGCTATGTTTGTTCATGGAGGCTCCCTAAGCCGACGCCAAGGGTCAGCCATGTTGGTTGTGGCTCCCGAAGACGCCGCGACCAATGGTTATGTTATGCTCTGGCATTTATGGGGGGCCATGGTGACACAATGGGTAGAGCGCAACTTCACGCTCTTGCATTCACGCACCGACGATGACGACTCCCAACAGAGAGCTTCGGGACTTCACGCTCATGCATTCCAAAGGAAGGGTGCCGTGGTGATGTAATGGGTAGAGCACAACTTCTTGCTCTTGCATTCATGCATTGACTATGGCGGCTCCCAACAGAGGTGCCAGCCAGGACATAGCTTCGGGACTAAACGCTCATGCATTCCAACGGATGGGTGCCGCGGTGATGTAATGCGTATACCGCAACTTCACGCTCTTACATTCACGCACCGACTATGGCAGCTCCCAACAGAGGTGCCAAGCATTCCATTTCAATGGGGGCTGCAGTAGCATAGTGGATAGAGTGGATGTTAAAACATCATGCTCCTGCATTCTCAGGGAGTGATGCAGTGGCTAGAGCGCAGTGGCTGCCAAGAGACACGTCAGCCATGAAAAAAAAAATGTGCTAGAGCATTGCACGTGTATTAACCCCCCTCCAATCCCAGGCCCGGGCCCCCAACCGTCGAGAGAGAGAGAGACAAAAATATTATATATATATATATATATATATATATATAACTCCTACCTTCACACACACCATCCCCCTCCCAGCAGCAGCATACTCACACACATGTGGGATCGCGCTGGCGTCCAAGAGCGAAGTGGTAGGCCATGTCACACATCCTGGCCTATCGATACTTACCTTATGCCGCGTTGTCCTCCCGATTACCATCGACATGTCATAAGCACGTAGATGGGTCCCGGGCTTGGAACCGGGCAGTACACTATTCCTACGACACTAACAATATATTATATATATATATATATATATATATATTGGTAACACCTTAAGTCTAGTGCACAGCAGAAGGCGTGGCTAAAGCTGTATATAGACATGAATACGACGAAACTTCAGGCAGCCACAAACGCCTTCGAGAAGGACTTTTTTAAATTAATGAAATACGCAACGTACGGCAAACTTNATGCTGTATAACATGCTAATTTTTTACGTATGTAAGTGTACGTTTGTCAACCACCGTCAGCCTGGCATTCGATTTGTCCGTCATCCATTCTTGATTACCTCATGCTACTGTTCTACATATATTGTCACTTATGTGACTACAACTCTCTACACACGATATATTCCTGCTAGTGATATATATCTATATATTGTCACGTCTGCAACTCCAACTATCTCTAGGTTCCAACCCCCCAGATGTCCTACCGAGATGTTCATCACCACCTTGGCACGCTTGTTTTGTTTCACGCTTTGTTTTGTACAGCTCCTGTTTTTATTTTCAGTCGTCTTGTCACGCTACTTTACCGTGTCAATTCCAATTGTTCCTATTATTATTATTTGCCATGTATGTGTGTGTGTTTTTATCCACCATACTGCTAATGGCCACACATGTGACTCCTATCTTTTTCATTTCAAAAACGAGTATTAGTAATATGTAATACACATGTCACAAACATAAAAATGAAATATACACGGAGGAAAAGATGAAAGCTTTACAGAACAAGAGGGGAAAAGCAGACGAAGGACGAAGGACTACACAAAAAAAATTATATACGTGTATATATGTATATAGATATACTTGCATTTAAGTTTAATTTTAAACATTTATTTTGGCCAAGGCAGCGCTTTATAAACCATATTATTTACTATGAAATTAATAAGACTATTTAAATTGTCTTAAGTTACAGACTATTTTTCGTAAATGATAAAAGAAAACCCTATTTACAAAGTGCCATTTTCAACTGTTACTTTTTTTTTCAGGTACCTGTACTTACAGTTTATGCTGCGGCTCTCGGGCCCGCATTCCTCTTCTGATACGACTGTCCGCTAATTCCGGCAACAAGCATTCCATACAAAATCTCTGCAGTTTTGGTCACATTATTTTCCCCCAGAATTCGTCGTCTCTTTCTTCCCTTATTACTTCAATTCCTCTTTCGCAATAAATTAGCAAGACACAGAATTTTCTGTGCGATATTTGGAGTTGCCCTTGTATTTGGTATCTGTACCGATGTGATTTTTTAAGTTGCAACTTCTAATTTTTTATTTGTTTGCAGATATTGTTACATATTACTGCATCACGAATATACGTGCTTTCTATCGATATTACACACACTACCTCAACAATGACATCTTTCTCCAATATTCTATCTGGGCTGGCTCCAAGGTATGGTATCTCAGGGTGAACAAAAATGCCACAAGGTGCTACAGTTGTCTGTTTCTCTTTCTCGTAGACGGATATGGCTTTTTTTTGGTGAACTCGGCATTTAATAATAGCCGGTGAATAGAGTTCGGTTCCACAAACAATATTTTTTACAATATTGTGGCAAGGTGTAGCATTCCTCATACAAAAGATAACCCCGAATCGTGATGGAGTTAGTCTTTGCCGTCTTGCCTGCATCCACAGTGGATTTTCATGCTGTCCAACGGTATATCGTTATAATGTGGAACATAGCGTCAAAGAACCAGGTTCTTCCTGCATATTTCCTAAAATTGTGTTCACCTGGCTTTGAAGATCACTGGGAGTTAAATCAGGTTTTGCAACATTTGGACCATACACAATGTCACCAGTTATTTCGTCGATCTTTCTCTTTTTTTTTTTTGCGTTGATATTTTCCTTCGTTACTAAAATTTAGTCTTTGAGATGACATAGTCCTTTCTCTCTCCACACAGTTTTTCTTGCAAATATTTCCGAGACAGTTTCCAGTCATGCTTTCCCATGGACCTAACATATAAGATGGATCATCTATGTATGCTATAGCAGCCCCATAGCAGCGCCGCCTGTATGATGACCCTTTTGCATGATAAACTATTTTGCCACCTGTCAGTTTGCGAATTAAAGAGTTAAGTGTTTCATCAACATTTGTCGAATGGTTCAAAACGAGACACTCAGCCTTTCTGACAGTGGGATCTAGCAACATAAGCATCTCATACATTAATTTCGCCTTCTCTAAGTACGGCACCTCATTTACAGTATGATGCACAACAGGAAAAATGGTCACCCAAAAACATGGCGCAGGCCATTTCGTAGATCATTCCGAAGCTTATCAAAATTTCCTTAGCAATTTATAATGGGTCCACGAACTTCAACTGTGAGGCGAGGAACGTTCTGTCTAATTATTTTTCGCGCCTCTAAGTCAAAAGTGGTATTTGAGGCCATTTTGAGGTGTTTCCTCACACGATATGATTTGCACACTCTATTTTCTTAATTTGGTCTCCAGAAGGAGCCCTCTCCCTAGCTCTCGCAAAAACGCCAAGGTCTCCATTACCTGTAAGGAACTTCACCAATATACCATGTTCAGAAAACAAATGCTGAAGTCCTTCCACAACAATAGTTTGCTCCATCCCGGATGATGAACCAGAATAATTTTGGTTGCACGTGTGTTGTTTTGGTTGGGAACACTCTGGTGTCGTGGAACAAACGTAACAAAATTTGTTCTAAACACCCGAGTAAAGAATTTTCCCTGTTCTCCCGCCAATGAAGCAAGCCTGGAAGTAAATCACGTTCTCTTACTTTTCTGATATTTTACTTCAAAATATTAACGTGGCAGCTACGGGTCACGAGACTCTTACTCGAATACCGAAAATGATATGTATTTATTTACGCGTTTTAGATACATTTTTTTTTTAAATTTAGTGTATAAAATTTTTTTTCTGATACGTATCTGGGTATATTTAATTACATGAAGATTTTTTCGAAATTAATTATGAAGTACTACTGTGCTCGTTACCTGTAGACACTTGATTCATATATGACGTCACTTAGTGAGCTGCTATCCTCAAGGTACTAAATAAAAATCAAATTTCAGTCAATGTATGTCTTTCAGGGTCTTTGAAACACAAATAATTGCAAACAAATTAAAAATTTTGTTTTCCTATTGACTACTATTTAGCGAACCCGTAATTAACCTCATTACTATTCGTTAGTTCTTAAATGTTTGTCTTGGGAAAGAGGTGGCCGTGTATCTACCACCGCAAATACAACAGCTGGACTTCCGTATCTGGAAAACTTATAGGGTTTCCTCAGGATAATTCTGTCTCTTTAGCCCACCCAACAGCTAGTTTTGCTTTAATCCTATGAAAAGCTTATGAAACAGTTGTCAATTTCGAATGAAAAATAAAAAACAAATTTTTCTATACTAAATTTAAATTTTCCTTCATTATTGAAAGTAAATATTTAAATTTACACAATAAAGAATCATCAATAATAACGACAATATGGTTACTAAATAAACGGAGTAAGCCGCTATTTAAAAAATTGTGTATAATTACGTAAGGCACGGTACGCCGGTCTCTTTGAGTAATCCACAGACTACTTCAAAATCTTTGTTATATGGTTAATATAAAAACTAGCACACCAAGAAATTATGGCAGATCAGCATAATTAATGTTTCCCAACCGTTTACTCTGAAGTAAAGTTGTCATTTCACACCGGCAACGGTAGAAGTAAATCTTTTATTTGCGTTGTTATGTCATTCACACTTACCATTCCAGCATTTCCTGAATATCCGTGACCATAACTTCTCTTGCACCAAGCTCCACCAACAATGCCCGTTAAAAAAGGATATCCTTCCTCCACGTCACCGTTTTCGAGTGCCAGTCTTTTCTCTTCTTCTACGTCCGCTGACAGTTTTTGTATAAGTTTTTTCTTTATATCTTGAGTATACAAATTTTGACGTTCTAAAACCTTGTATCGAATTAATAAAACAGAAATAAATTCATGCTTAGTATTAATAAATCCTCACTTTTAATATTGCTCGGCTTGTTAATATTTGTCACTTTAAAATGCAAGATAAAGTGGCTTAGCATTATCCTGTTGGATTTCACACTTAAATTGGGAAATGGAGAGGAAATAATTTATGATTGAAATAATTTGAGCAAAAGAAAGGAAATAAAATAAAATTAAATATGTGAATTAGATCAAGTATTACAATACTACAGAATGTGTATAAAAGAATACCCCAACTTTGAAGGTCAATAATATCAAATCCAAACAACCTACAACTTTCATTGACCAACAAAATAAATCTTGNCAAACAACCTACAACTTTCATTGACCAACAAAATAAATCTTGGAACCGTGAAGTTTGTTTACCATACATTCATAAATGTTTAATGTGACGACCATAAGCGGCTTGAACGACATCTACACGGTAATCAAACTCGTTCCACACTCTTGTCAGCATGTCCGGTGTTACGGTTTGGATGGCGTCCGTAACTCTCGTTTGAGGTCGTCAATATCAGCCGGCAATGGTCGACGAAACCCTTGATCCATTATGTACCCCTATATAAAAAAACGCACGCGGTAAGATCCGGGCTTCTTGGGGGCGAGTGATGAAGAGCCTGGTCACCAGCTGCTCCTCGACCAATCCAGCGTTGCGGCAACGTCTCGTCCGTGTATCCACGAACAGCTAGGTGCCAATGGGGTGGCGCACCATCCTGCTGGAAAATGAAGTCCCCCGTTGCCTCTTCTAACTGAAGAAACAACTACTCTGTAAGCATGTCCAAATAAGGGATTCCAGTTACAGTGGGCTCGTGAAAAAAGAAAGGGCCGAAAACAGTGTNTCTCGTTTGAGGTCGTCAATATCAGCCGGCAATGGTGGACGAAACCCTTGATCCATTATGTACCCCTATATAAAAAAAAACGCACGCGGTAAGATCCGGGCTTCTTGGGAGCGAGTGATGAAGAGCCGGGTCACCAGCTGCTCCTCGACCAATCCAGCGTTGCGGCAACGTCTCGTCCGTGTATCCACGAACAGCTAGGTGCCAATGGGGTGGCGCACCACCCTGCTGGAAAATGAAGTCCCCCGTTGCCTCTTCTAACTGAAGAAACAACTACTCTGTAAGCATGTCCAAATAAGGGATTCCAGTTACAGTGGGCTCGTGAAAAAAGAAAGGGCCGAAAACAGTGTCTTTGGATACAGCGCAAAACACGTTCACTTTGGGTGACGTGCGCTCGTGTTCGGTGGTTTCATGTGGAGACTCATGTCCCTATTTCCGCACGTTATGCCGTTTCACCTTACCATTTGTATGGAACGTCGCTTCGCTAAAAACCAACTTAGACATGAAGGCGTCGTCTACCTCGTCCTGGGCACATAAAGGAAACATCAGACAGTCCCCTACACATTGACGTGTCGAATACGAGATCGCTACCCCCTCACCACCACAAACCAAGAGTTACGATCGGTATCCAAACCGTATCACCGCAAATGCTCACAAGAGTGTGGAACGAGTTTGATTATCGCGTAGATGTCGTTCGGGAACCATGAAGTTGGTTTACCTTACATCAATAAGTGTTCAATGTTGCCACTCTTGAAACCTTCTATTATGTAAAAAGCCTTTGGTTTTCTTCTTACTCCTCGACGGAAACGTTCAAGTCTTACACATTTTTTAAACGAAATCCACGATTATGCAATAATACGCAACCCTATAACGTAAAAATAACACTGTAAATGGTTGTATATAGGCGACAGGAAAACTAAAAAAATTCAAATAACGTTAGATTTAGAATGATGCTGCATCAACCAGAAAAACGTCCAGGTAGAGCAGGCGAAGGCCAAATCACGCGTCACAAAGAACGCTTCTCAGGTAAACCTGCACGGCTCAGCTGCAATGAATCACTCTGTACCGTTAAAACTACCTCTGCTTGGTACACAACAGTATCGTTGTCTAGCTGAAATAAAGCAGTGTCGGTGCACACGTAGTACTATGCTGTCAATCGGCCTATTCACACTTGTGGTTATTTGCCTTAACTGTGAGATAACACCCTCATGGGCTTAACAATATTTTCAGATTTAGAACCCATCATATAAGATGTGGAGAAGCATACCGAGTTTTAGGAAAAATGCCTTCAAAAGATTTCCACAAACATATCAAAACACAAAATTTGTGGATTTCCATTTCCAGACAGTTTTGCATAGCATCTAATGAATAGGGAAAAAAAAACCTTTTGCGTAAATCCATTAGCGTCTTACATTGTTGAAGTTTATGAGTGCATAATACTTACACAAGTATATGTGATTGAAATATAACAAAAACGAAAACTGAACAAAGAAACATCGTTACCGTATTTTATCGTTTAGACTTTCCTAATAAAAATCACAAAACTAAATTTTTTTATATTTTTTTCAATTATAAAATGTTTACATGAATAAAATTACCCACTTTATCCGATTGAGTTTGAAACGAGAAAATTAGCAACTCTATTTGGTTTTTGCTGTTGAAATAGGCCTACTAGTAAATATGTTTTAATAATAAAAAATAAATTAAAAAAATTGTCATTTGGTGGTGATGAAAAAAGTAAAAGGCGACTGTTGTTACACAACCGAAATCAGCCTGCATGTTTTTTTTATATTAAGCTGTATTGTAAAGCATTACTAATTATTTATTACAACAATTGCATACTCGCTGTATCTGAGATTTTTCAATAAAAGCATGCATTGTACGTCATCAATATCTATAGTAAACTTGTGTACATGAAACGCAAAATTAATCGTTTTAATATATACTGTTCACCGATCTCTTTTATAGGAATAGTTCAGTCTGTGCAGTATTTGTGCGCATCATGTGAGCAGATGTATGATAAATTAGTAACTGCTTTACTGTTAAAATTCGTATGACCAAAATATATACTGCGTAAAATATGAAATAACCAAAAATTATATTTTCCAAAACCAGTGTTGTATAGTTGACGAACATTTATAAATAATGCTGCATGTGTCGGCAGCGAATCAGCACGCAACTCCGAATCAATCTTTGACTGTTCATTCGGCATAGTTATATTCGCTCCAATTACCTATATTTTTTTACTAGCTGTGCCTGCAGCTCCGCTCGCGTTGACTACAGAATTATGGTTTAGGTTTTTATTTAAATAAAGTCCCTCCCCCCTTCCTACTTCAACAAGCCACCATCATGGTTTTCCAGGTCCGTGTACGGTCAACCAATTAGCGAAAAATTACCTTCTCCTAAAACTTTTGATATATCTTAAAGTATAGGGGGGAATGGTATGCTCTATGGGAAAACATTAGCGTGAATTTAACGTATTTATTTATTGAGAAATTATATGGCAAACCGCTTTTAAGTATTTATCTGTTATATATAGATATTTCTCGGTATAAAAAGTAGACGATATCACCTCTTAGCCCTTGAACTATTTATGTGAAAGAAATTACGTCGACCTATTGCTAGGTTACGATGTTGCTGTGTTACATCGATCTGTTTCTCTGTTGCGACGTTGCATTATTATTCCGTTTGTGTAATTTTTCATTTTCCAATAAGAATTTCCCTGAGGGAATGAGAAGTAGCATATGTCACTTCCCGGCCCTCCAACTATCTCTTTGCAAAAAATCAAGTCGATTCGTTGCTACGTTGCCACGTGATAGAAGGACAAAGGAACAAACAAACAAACTTTTGCATTTATAGAATTAGTTATGATTGCAATTCAAGCAATCTATAACACCACTCTTTATCTAAGAATACTGTGTTCAGATAGCTATTTAGGATTTGTTGTGCATGGGAGAAGTTGTAAAGTATATCTACATACTCGTATGTTTAGAATAATCAAAATAATTTTTGTTTGAAAAAAAAATTGGCTATGCTTTGAACTTTTCGGATTGTCTTTAAGGAATGAAAATGCTACGTGAAATGCAATTGCAAAATGAAAAATAAATATGCAAACTTTTACATCATCCTTACCAACAAAAAAATTATATTGAGTGCAATTCCTACCGGCGGAATTTATGTATAGAGACATTAGCTGAAGAAGGGGTGGATAGAGTCGTTATTGTCAGCCATCATTACATTTCCGAGAACTGCTAGGCTCCTCGCCACGCCACAGCTTACAGGTCACTACCCTCCCCCAACCCAATCTCAACCACCAACAGCCACGGAATACCGAAACTCGTTCTCACTATTTCCTCCCTGTGCACTCTCGGCCAACCCCTCCTAATCACCCAAGGAAATGCTTACACACAAGGCCTGCACCGAGTTTGGACAGTGGCCACAGATAGATGTGGGCACCACTTTCCACTAGCTTTTTGCTAAAAACCTTTTTTTCGGTTAAATTTTTACCAGTTATTATTCGTAACTAGATACTCAAGTCACTTATTGAATCTTTGTGTTTTCCCTCGTGATTTGCTGTATTTAGTTTTTTGGTGCTCCCTTTCGTTTTCTGTAGTAGTAATTTAAAATGCGCATCGAGATGTCAAGTTTCGAGAGGTACAGAAATAAGCCGTTTTCGGTGGGTTGCAAATGAAAAACAAAAAATGAGGCACTTTAAAGAATATAATACAATCAAGGGAGTTTAAAAAAGNATAATACAATCATGGGAGTTTAAAAAAAGAATGTTTCACACGGGAAACTATCCTCAGATCATTGAGCAACTGAAAATAAACGGACAATAAAAACTTAATTATTCCTTAACAGAATATTTAAAAAACCAATAACTGTACTTGTAAGTTATTAGTTATGAGCGTAGTGAAGAAAGATCGAGAATGAAAATACACAATAATGAGCAAATTTATTAAGGATACTTCCCCTTAACATATAAATTGTTAAATGTTTTCTAAAAATTTATATGTTTATCTTTGGTACATTTATGTGGAGAAAAATAATCCAACATACTCTCCACATTTTCTGCGTTGTTTAGCTAAATAAATTTCAATTTATGTTTGCATATTTTTCTATATTTACTAAGAAAAATATTAAGCAGTATTAATTATTTTTTAATTTGTAATGTTCTCTACTTCTGTTTCAATAATACCTTGATCAATCGGGAAGACCATTTATTTAGAAAATGAGCTATTTTTGTAAGTTTTTTTTGTGGCATTTTGTAACACTTTTGTACCAGTTATTAGAATAAAATAATAATATAAGACACGCTAATTGTGCAACTTGTTAAATATGACATTTTGAAATATCTGAAGTTTTCGATAAGAAAACGCTTGATTTTTTTTGTCAATTACATTGTATAATATTGTGAAATGATGATTTAAAAATAATCTATGTCATAATTCTCTCACTTTTTTACTTGTTTCGGAAAAAATATATAACAAATTTTTGTCACTTTTGTGCTAATTATCTTTTACTGTGGGCTGTTTTTTTTTTCCTCAGTTGCGGGTAGCTCAAAAATCAGTTCATTATTTATTATTATAAAGGCGGAACCTTCAAACATTGAATTTTTGAGGGGAAAAGTGTTTTCTTTTGCACAGTTAAGAAAAAGTATCGATTTTAGTAATTTTTGATTAAATTTTGAGGGGGGAAAAAGCACTTCGTGTTCGGTGGTTTCATGTGGAGACTCATGTCCCTATTTCCGCACGTTATGCCGTTTCACCTTACCATTTGTAAGGAACGTCGCTTCGCTAAAAACCAACTTAGACATAAAGGCGTCGTCTACCTCGTCCTGGGCACATAAAGGAAACATCAGACAGTCCACTACACATTGACGTGTCGAATACGAGATCGCTACCCCCTCACCACCACAAACCAAGAGTTACGATCGGTATCCAAACCGTATCACCGCAAATGCTCACAAGAGTGTGGAACGAGTTTGATTATCGCGTAGATGTCGTTCGGGAACCATGAAGTTGGTTTACCTTACATCAATAAGTGTTCAATGTTGCCACTCTTGAAACCTTCTATTATGTAAAAAGCCTTTGGTTTTCTTCTTACTCCTCGACGGAAACGTTCAAGTCTTACACATTTTTTAAACGAAATCCACGATTATGCAATAATACGCAACCCTATAACGTAAAAATAACACTGTAAATTGTTGTATATAGGCTACATGAAAACTAAAAAAATTAAAATAACGTTAGATTTAGAATGATGCTGCATCAACCAGAAAAACGTCCAGGTAGAGCAGGCGAAGGCCAAATCACGCGTCACAAAGAACGCTTCTCAGGTAAACCTGCACGGCTCAGTTGCCATGAATCACTCTGTACCGTTAAAACTACCTCTGCTTGGTACACAACAGTATCGTTGTCTAGCTGAAATAAAGCAGTGTCGGTGCACACGTAGTACTATGCTGTCAATCGGCCTATTCACACTTGTGGTTATTTGCCGTAACTGTGAGATAACACCCTCATGGGCTTAACAATATTTTCAGATTTAGAACCCATCATATAAGATGTGGAGAAGCATACCGAGTTTTAGGAAAAATGCCTTCAAAAGATTTCCACAAACATATCAAAAAACAAAATTTGTGGATTTCCATTTCCAGACAGTTTTGCATAGCATCTAATGAATAGGGAAAAAAAAACATTTTGCGTAAATCCATTAGCGTTTTACATTGTTGAAGTTTATGAGTGCATAATACTTACACAAGTATATGTGATTGAAATATAACAAAAACGAAAACTGAACAAAGAAACATCGTTACCGTATTTTATTGTTTAGACTTTCCTAATAAAAATCACAAAACTAAATTTTTTAATATTTTGTTCAATTATAAAATGTTTACATGAATAAAATGACCCACTTTATCCGATTGAGTTTGAAACGAAAAAATTAGCAACTCTATTTGGTTTTTGCTGTTGAAATAGGCCTACTAGTTATTATGTTTTAATAATAAAAAATAAATTAAAAAAATTTTCATTTGGTGGTGATGAAAAAAGTAAAAGGCGACTGTTGTTACACAACCGAAATCAGCCTGCATGTTGTTTTTTATATTAAGTATTAAGTAAAGTATTACTAATTATTTATTACATCAATTGTATACTCGCTGTATCTGAGATTTTTCAGTAAAAGCATGCATTGTACGTCATCAATATCTATAGTAAACTTGTGTACATGAAACGCAAAATTAATCGTTTTAATATATTCTGTTCACCGATCTCTTTTATAGGAATAGTTCAGTCTGTGCAGTATTTGTGCGCATCATGTGAGCAGATGTATGATAAATTAGTAACTGCTTTACTGTTAAAATTCGTATGACCAAAATATATACTGCGTAAAATATGAAATAACCAAAAATTATATTTTCCAAAACCAGTGTTGTATACTTGACGAACATTTATAAATAATGCTGCATGTGTCGGCAGCGAATCAGTACGCAACTCCGAATCAATCTTTGACTGTTCATTCGGCATAGTTATATTCGCTCCAATTACCTATATTTTTTTACTAGCTGTGCCTGCAGCTCCGCTCGCGTTGACTACAGAATTATGGTTTAGGTTTTTATTTAAATAAAGTCCCTCCCCCCTTCCTACTTCAACAAGCCACCATCATGGTTTTCCAGGTCCGTGTACGGTCAACCAATTAGCGAAAAATTACCTTTTCCTAAAACTTTTGATATATCGTAAAGTATAGGGGGGAATGGTATGCTCTATGGGAAAACATTAGCGTGAATTTTACGTATTTATTTACTGAGAAATTATATGGCAAACCGCTTTTAAGTATTTATCTGTTATATATATATATTTCTCGGTATAAAAAGTAGACAATATCACCTCTTAGCCCTTGAACTATTTATGTGAAAGAAATTACGTCGACCTATTGCTAGGTTACGATGTTGCTGTGTTACATCGATCTGTTTCTCTGTTGCGACGTTGCATTATTATTCCGTTTGTGTAATTTTTCATTTTCCAATAAGAATTTCCCTGAGGGAATGAGAAGTAGCATATGTCACTTCCCGGCCCTCCAACTATCTCTTTGCAAAAAATCAAGTCGATCCGTTGCTACGTTGCCACGTGATATAAGGACAAAGAAACAAACAAACAAACTTTTGCATTTATAATATTAGTTATGATTGCAATTCAAGTAATCTATAACACCACTCTTTATCTAAGAATACTGTGTTCATATAGCTATTTAGGATTTGTTGTGCATGGGATAAGTTGTAAAGTATATCTACATACTCGTATGTTTAGAATAATCAAAATAATTTTTGTTTGAAAAAAAAATTGGCTATGCTTTGAACTTTTGGGATTGTCTTTAAGGAATGAAAATGCTACGTGAAATGCAATTGCAAAATGAAAAATAAATATGCAAACATTTACATCATCCTTACCAACAAAAAAATTATATTGGGTGCAATTCCTACCGGCGGAATTTATGTATAGAGACATTAGCTGAAGAAGGGGTGGATAGAGTCGTTATTGTCAGCCATCAATACATTTCCGAGAACTGCTAGGCTCCTCGCCACGCCACAGCTTACAGGTCACTACCCTCCCCCAACCCAATCTCAACCACCAACAGCCACGGAATACCGAAACTCGTTCTCACTATTTCCTCCCTGTGCACTCTCGGCCAACCCCTCCTAATCACCCAAGGAAATGCTTACACACAAGGCCTGCACCGAGTTTGGACAGTGGCCACAGATAGATGTGGGCACCACTTTCCACTAGCTTTTTGCTAAAAACCTTTTTTTCGGTTAAATTTTTACCAGTTATTATTCGTAACTAGATACTCAAGTCACTTATTGAATCTTTGTGTTTTCCCTCGTGATTTGCCGTATTTAGTTTTTTGGTGCTCCCTTTCGTTTTCTGTAGTAGTAATTTAAAATGCGCGTCGAGATGTCAAGTTTCGAGAGGTACAGAAAGAAGCCGTTTTCGGTGGGTTGCAAATGAAAAACAAAAAATGAGGCACTTTAAAGAATATAATACAATCATGGGAGTTTAAAAAAAGAATGTTTCACACGGGAAACTATCCTCAGATCATTGAGCAACTGAAAATAAACGGACAATAAAAACTTAATTATTCCTTAACAGAATATTTAAAAAACCAATAACTGTACTTGTAAGTTATTAGTTATGAGCGTAGTGAAGAAAGATCGAGAATGAAAATACACAATAATGAGCAAATTTATTAAGGATACTTCCCCTTAACATATAAATTGTTAAATGTTTTCCAAAAATTGATATGTTGATCTTTGGTACATTTATTTGAGAAAAATAATCCAACATACTCTCCACATTTTCTATGTTGTTTAGCTATATAAATTTCAATTTATGTTTGCATATTTTTCTATATTTACTAAGAAAAACATTAAGCAGTATTAATTATTTTTTAATTTGTAATGTTCTGCATTTCTGTTTCAATAATACCTTGATCAATCGGGAAGACCATTTATTTAGAAAATGAGCTATTTTTGTAAGTTTTTTTCTGTGGCATTTTGTACCACTTTTGTACCAGTTATTAGAATAAAATAATAATATAAGACACGCTAATTGTGCAACTTGTTAAATATGACATTTNTTGTGGCATTTTGTAACACTTTTGTACCAGTTATTAGAATAAAATAATAATATAAGACACGCTAATTGTGCAACTTGTTAAATATGACATTTTGAAATATCTGAAGTTTTCGATAAGAAAACGCTTGATTTTTTTTGTCAATTACATTGTATAATATTGTGAAATGATGATTTAAAAATAATCTATGTCATAATTCTCTCACTTTTTTACTTGTTTCGGAAAAAATTTATAAGAAATTTTTGTCACTTTTGTGCTAATTATCTTTTACTGTGGGATGTTTTTTTTTTCCTCAGTTGCGGGTAGCTCAAAAATCAGTTCATTATTTATTATTATAAAGGCGGAACCTTCAAACATTGAATTTTTGAGGGGAAAAGAGTTTTCTTTTGCACAGTTAAGAAAAAGTATCGATTTTAGTAATTTTTGATTAAATTTTGAGGGGGGAAAAAGCACNAGTTTTCTTTTGCACAGTTAAGAAAAAGTATCGATTTTAGTAATTTTTGATTAAATTTTGAGGGGGGAAAAAGCACACATGTTTCTCTTATAAAATGTATATTTCAGCTCACGAAATTCCTTGGCCGGTTCCTAAATCTGCGTCAAACGGTATAATCTACCCACTTAGATGCAAGCTGTTTCCCTACAGAGGAACTAGCACATTATTCGCTTAAAATGGTCACCTTGCTGGAGCTATTTGTACGTACGTTTGAGGCATAGAAGCGTGAGTGAAGTGATTTGCGCGGCTCTTAACAGCGAGGTCTTGAGAGCCGATGAGGGTGAACTNTGAGGCATAGAAGCGTGAGTGAAGTGATTTGCGCGGCTCTTAACAGCGAGGTCTTGAGAGCCGATGAGGGTGAACTGAGGTGAGTGTGGAGCAGCGCCGGGATGGAAGTGTTGGGGAAACGGGAGATCTCCGAGAAGAACGGCCGACCAGCGGCATCGTGCGCCACCATTCCCAATTGCGAAAATCTGCAGTGAACCAGCCGGGGATTAAACCCGATTCGCCTTGGTGGAAGGCGAGCNGCACCATTCCCAATTGCGAAAATCTGCAGTGAACCAGCCGGGGATTAAACCCGATTCGCCTTGGTGGAAGGCGAGCAGTCTAGCCGCTCAACCACCGTGGCCCCTGAGGCATGGAAGCATGGGGGTAGTAAGAACAGTGCTACTCGCATCAAGGGCTCCATCGTCACTNCACCGTGGCCCCTGAGGCATGGAAGCATGGGGGTAGTAAGAACAGTGCTACTCGCATCAAGGGCTCCATCGTCACTTGTCTTGTTGGCGTACCTGCGGAACGTTAAGCTGTCACCGAAACATTTTACTTGGGGAAAGTTTTTCATATGTGCACAAGAGCCTATCGTAGTCCTGCTCGTGTCCCAGTAGTATGATTCAAGATACAGCAGTCTGGAAAAATCGCTTTACGCTACATATTTCCGATGAATTTTATATTATATTAAAGCACGGGTGATACCTTGAAATACCATTCTTGTCTAGGCGTCTTTCTTTTCCTGGGTATTCAAAGTGGGGCATATTTAATAAATTTGTTTACTTTGTAACGAAGATCTAGTTCCAAGTAGGCGATGAACTTGAAAAAAANAGTGGGGCATATTTAATAAATTTGTTTACTTTGTAACGAAGATCTAGTTCCAAGTAGGCGATGAACTTGAAAAAAACTATGCCTTTGAATGTGTCAAATTTTTTAAAGCTTTTTTCATAAGTTTTGAAGAGCACCACGGTGGTGTAGTAGTCAGAGTAATTGCATCCCATTACGATAAACCGCATTTGATTCCCGGTGGGGTAACCCGGAATTTGGCATGTGGGAAATGTGACGAACGTTGCTATTGACCAGCGGGTTTTCTCCTGGCTCTCCCGTTTGCTACTCCGTCTTCACCTCATTTCATACTAACCGGCACTCAAGACGTCGATGTTAAGCACCGATCAAAAACATTTAAGCCAGCTGCTTAATGCTAAAGTGAGGGCGAGACGACTCTACAACTGTGGTGTAGGAGGGTTGCAGGACTGACCTGGCAGTTTGGCAAAGGGCACGCCCACACAGCTGACGTCGGCCGGCGTCGTGTCCGACTTGCAGGAGCACATGGGGTTGAACTCGCACGGCGACACCTGCTGGGCGCTGCTCCGGCCCGCGTACGCCGCGACCAGGATTGCGTGGACCAGCCAACAGCCGACGACCATCTACCCACAACACACACATTGTTTTAAAAGAACTTGTTTTATATCAACTGCTTTCTAGTTTACTATCGACGGAATCATCACCCGCAAAGGAGAGGGTGGAGGTACAGGTTATACAATATAACAAATTCAGAAATGAACATAAAATATAATTTACATAAATTTTTTTCTAGGGAGTCGAACGCTGATGTCTCTTATAGACAAAGTTGGCATTCCAATGAACTACGTTGAAATGCTTTGGTAGACCATTAACTACTGTAACTGGTCCAAAAAATGTCTGAACTCGAAAATAACAAATATTAAAAAAAATTGCGGCGCTTCTAAATATATCTTTATTTCAGTGATACATATATTTAACAGCGTTCAAAAACGTGAAATTCTGTGTTAAATATTCAGCATATTCTCAAAATATACATCTGCCTATCTAAGAAATATTAAGAGAAAATAATAAACGACACAACTACTTCATTTCCTAAACTTTTTCTTTTCTGTATTTTTAACATATTACAATAATTTGCATACAATTAGACTACTAATGGTGTGTGGTCAAAAGCAAATATTGGGTAACCTTAAAATTTTGGATGACGTCTTCCACAATTCTGCGGAAACTTAAAAATAATTGATTACGAGAAATGTTGTAGAATTTTTTTTGTATTATTGTTGAAACGCCAAATTTATATAAATAAAATTACAATTTGAAAGAAACACTTGCAAATTTGTGCTACATAATAACATGTTTGTAATGGCTCTATGAGATTAACTTGAGAGATCCTCCGTGGAAAGTATTGTATTGTGAATGATCTATGGAAACTATAACAATCTGTAATAGACTTTAAATAAATAAATTTACATAGATTTCTCAAAATATATCATAGTGGCAGCAAAATGGCTCTAAATATTCTACTAGTTTACTAAATGCCCGCGCCTAATCCTTTCAGTTTTAACGGAGAAGAATTTGGAAATCTAAGAATCTAATTTCCCAAGGTATCGATGTGCTTCAGGCTTGATTTACGACACAGGAGAAACATAGTTAAACTCCTTGGGCTGGAATTCATAGTCGAAGGGTTGCTTGACAAATAAGTCATACTTTAGGAAGTAATGCTTCTTTATTACGCATTACTTATTTGCGCAATGAAATCATAAATAGCTTTTTGATGAAGTATTTTCTATAGAAATATTTGTGGTTTGAGGGAAGCTTTAACTCACGAAGAAGCCAAATATATCTCTACAATATTAATACCAACAGAACACAGATAAATTTGGCAATTTAATTATATCAATCACCCAGATGAAAAAAATATTAACGTTTTTATATAACTAGGATTTGGAATAATTTAAATTTTTTTTACCACACATTTCAGATTAAATAATAATGTGCGCATTAAAAACGTGTTTGTTNGTTTGGAATAATTTAAATTTTTTTTACCACACATTTCAGATTAAATAATAATGTGCGCATTAAAAACGTGTTTGTTTCTTGTGTTCTGTAATATTTTCCGCAAGTGTGTTAGACGTGGTAAAAAAAAACCACAAGACATACCCTCTTGACAAATGTATGAATGTTCACATGAATAATTGTTTTAATTACATCTTAGTTAATTTATTATCTACGGAGGCTTGTCCTAATACATCTTCTGTATTTCAATCCAGCCTCAATAATCGTCGTTCCACGAACGGCATTATCGATCGTAAAAGTGCTTGCTCGCATTTCATGCTATCTTCCAACCAACATAACCTGTTAAAGTACTCGTATTAAACTCCTCCGACCATAACCTTGCTAGTTTGAGCTCATTCTTGTTGATAGTTTTTGTAGTATAAATGATACAATAATACAGTAACCCTGTTTCGTATACTAAAACTTATGTTGTGATTTCCTAATAAGCATTTTGTCTTCATCAAATTTAAAATGTTACCAAAATATTCGTTAGGTATAAAATCGGCCCGCTTCATTGAATTGAATATTTCATGGTACTAACTAATAATTTATTATGTTGGATTTCATGAATATTTTTATTTGGAATTGTTTTCATTTGAAGATTGCTAAGAAAATCTGAACCACTGTTCGCATCTGAGTTTCCTGAACATCCATGGCATGTAGTGGGGGCTGACTTTTTGTCGTATAAGGGCCATTGTTATGTTATAATGGCAGATTATTTCTTGAGATTAAATTTAACTGCTAAGTTTGATCATTTTTCGGTGGCAACTATTCGATATCAAATATACCCTATCAATATTTGCACGATCTGGAGTCCCTGATGTTTTGAGGGCTGACTGTGGAACTCAGTTCAGTTGCTTACAGTTAAAATAGTGAGTCCAAGACTTATTGCATCAAGATCCTAATGTCCAAGAAGGAATGGATTTGTGGAAGCAGTAGTAAAACACTTCAAATTGAATTTGCAGAAAGGAAGTGCGTATTTTTTATGAGCTTCGCTCTTTGAAAATGGGTTCAGTTCTGCACAACTGCTTATGGGACGTAAGCTTCAAACTCATCTACCAGTAATACCGCATATCCTAGGCTTTATTTGGTTGATATAGAATAATTTAAAAAAGGGAGGAGAATCGATCTATGGTTGGTTTTAATATCTGTTGTATAATTTTGGAAATGAAAGAAAGATTTTTTTCCAAACCTCATTACAAATAACGTACATGTTCATGTTTATTGTTGTACACTGGAATTACTTGTAGATACTTCAAGAATAGACAACCACTAATATCTTATGAACTTGTATAATGTAAAAGATCTTTGCAGAAACATTATTCCCTCAGATTGTTCTTCGTTGCACTAAAAACTAGAACTTTACGACGACAGGCATTTATTCTCCGCAATTATCTACATGGTTTATTAAATGATTGTATTAAAGTATAACGGAATTATTTTCGTAGGAATGTGTGTTCTTTGCTTCCGCACAATTGATGACACATTTTTGTAAAAAGCAATACCGGTAAACACGTAAAGTGAGACATTTTTTTTTTCAATATAAGTACTTTTATGGCTTGTATAGTTGGTGATCAACTCATAAAATGGATACAACTGCATTAACTTCTGATATATATTCACATTCGTCTATAAAGGAAAAAAAAAACAGGAAATATGCTCATAGCATGAAAACCAAGTTTCTCCACTTTACCTTGATATCTTCGCACTAGCAACAAATATTTTTTTAAAGAAATTTGTAGAAAATATAATGTTTATCAATTATAATTTGTTACCATTAATAATACGTTTACCCTGAGGAAATAAATGTCCTTCAATATATTTAATTTGGAGAGACTTTATAGGGAAGGATACACCCTGGACTCAGTAAATACGGACAGTGATTGAAATATGCGTTATATGTTCAGATCTTTAATGAATAGATGGCACGTATATGTATGGGATTTGTATTTAAGTTTGTGNTAAATATGCGTTATATGTTCAGATCTTTAATGAATAGATGGCACGTATATGTATGGGATTTGTATTTAAGTTTGTGGGAATAAAGTGTGAGAATAGTTCTCTGATAAGCCTCAAAGAAATATCAAATATCATTTAAAAAGAAAATATGACTCTTGTAGTGTGCATCGTAAATTCAAAATGTTTAGCTATTTCAAATTGACATTTTTGTGAATAAACGTACAAATTGTTAAACTATCATTTTATTTGCATATTATTTCATATTTTAGTCTAAGTAAAGCAGTTTTGTATCTACAAAAAAATATATANAACTATCATTTTATTTGCATATTATTTCATATTTTAGTCTAAGTAAAGCAGTTTTGTATCTACAAAAAAATATATACGATAAATACTTTTTCTTCTGTTTTTACTCTTTTTACTTCTAGATAGGAGCATCGCTAAATTTTTGTTTCCGTAGTCGTGCCGGTTCTGTTTGTTAAATTTCTCTGCCGTGCGACTGTGAGGTCGCGATGATCGGGCGTTTTGCAATAGAAGGTCGATATCGTCGGTTTGTGCTGAACTGTTCACGGAAGTGTATCGTCGTCCTCATGGCCGGATTTACCACTAGGCNGCTTAGGAGCGTCCAAACTTTAAATAATCTGGCCCTGGTCGTCCGCTGGGGTTCGGTGTACTTCGTTTGTGAATTGGACAGATTCGGTCAGAGAAAGGAGGCCGCTGTTGCGAGGCAGGTAGACGAGAGGCAGGGCCAGAATTTGGTTGAACGACCCGATCTCACTGTGTCAGCAGTCGTGAGCGCGCGTGATGTTCTGGGGTGAATTAAGTTCAGGGGAGTCGACGATCGACCACGGGACGTAGATGACATGTTTGTAGCGAGCTCGTGCCTAAAACGGGCCCCTTCGCTGAGCCTTAGGGCTCTTTATGTGCAGTATAGTTCATGTACGGCCGCGAAGCGTAGTGGACGTGGATGCAGTGTGCTCGTGCCTCAGACGGGCCTCTGGCCTCGCCGGAGGGTTGTTTTTAATTGAAGTGCGAGTTCACTCTCTGTTTCGGTTCAGGGAAGAAGAGGTTTAGAAATTGTAACTTAGTGGTCCGTTCGTGCAAGGTGTGGTGCTGCACGGGGGCTGGACGTCAGCCGGCCCTCGAGCTGGAGTAATGTGCGGGAGGATGGGTGTTTCCCTCGTCGTGCGACTCCTCGATGGGAGATGAGTCGTATGTTGACGTCTGGCTGAGTGCAACGAGTGTTGGCCGCAGTTGGATATTGGCAGGCTTGACAGAGCTGCTGGGTGGTTACTGACGTCAACCACAGGCACATTAGTAAAACATCGTGTTGTTATGGTAAGGCTTAAGTTTTGTTAAGTTACAAATTAACGTTCTCTCCACTCCTGACTCTAATGCCAGTTTAATTAATGTGTTTTATTTTGATAGGTATTAAGACTATAAAAATGTTATCACATCACTAAACTGTGTGCTAAGAATGTTGTTTGCTTTGCTCTCTTTCAGAGAGGTACCCGTTGCTATGTTTATTAAAATTTTTAATAGATCTATTTTGTTTTTGAGTTAGAATCCCTTGACTAGTAATTAGTTTTCCCCTCTTATCTAGAAAGTAGAAGAGACCTAGAATCAACAATGGTGAATGAACATTAAAGTTCAGAATGAACGGATTAGGAATTAGCAGTGACTACCCTTAAAAGCAATCTGTAGAGGGTGTGCTGGTTTTTGTCCCAGTACCTAGTGCTCAGAGAGGAAATATATTGTCGCAGTGCCAAGGAGTTTACCTTTAGATGTTCGAGCAAGTTACTCTATTTTATTGTGCTAATTTTTTTTAGCCTCCTTGTGTTATGTCGTCCTTGACATATTTGTTTGGAGTCGCCAAACTGAGTAACTGCCGTAATAAGTAGTTAATTATTTATTATTTTTACGTCCACCCGTGGCAAACAGTAGAGAGTCCTTGTATCCGGCCTAATTGGCTACATTTCCAGTCTGATGATCAATTTAATTTATGTTTTAAAGTCGCGCTCGCGACAACATAAGCCGGTTCGGCGTAAGTTAGTTGGGTTTCTAGGAGTTCTGTATGAAGGTGTCCCAGAGTACGTGTCACAAAGGAGGCTGATTTCAGTCATGTTTGTGAACTCACCTACAGACTCTCGTGTAAGACGTTTGCAGCTTTTTTGAGTTACACGAAAAGCGCCCCACGCTAGAAGATATCTCAAACTGAGAGACAATGCCGTCTTTTAGATCAGCAGCGTAAATATAAACTGAAAAATATAGTGCCAGGTAAGATGAAATTTATTGTAAAATTATGTAAATAATATATATTATTATGTTAGTGTACACATAATTTATTGTGCAAAATTTGACATTTAGAACGCGAAGACACGCAAAAGAAAGTAGTTGCATGTCCCAATATATAAGTTCGTGTAAGTACACAACTTATAAAATTTTCTCTGTTATCTACTGTAGACAGGTACATTACAGGAACAGATAGTAATATTAAACGAACAGAACTTTTAAATTGCTTAAAAATCGGGAGCAATTAATATGTAGAATGCCATCTGTGAAACAATGAGTAGTCCACGCCGAATAGTAGCACATTGTACTTACATTTGGTAGGCCCCAGGTTTGATTCCTGATATGGCCATACTGATATCGGTTTTCCTATGGTTCCCCAAAATTTTTCTTTGTGAATGATGGAGATATTTCTTTCAAACACATACTAATATAACCATATTTACTAGCTTATTGGAATACCCTTAAGAATGGCCATTAATATATAGGGATAAAAAAAAGGGTGTAATTAATTGTGCTCTCCCAGAAGGGCGTGTTACTTAGAAAGTAGATCAAAGCATAATTTCTCAACACAGTCCTCTATTTTTTAAACTATTTTATCAACCCATCCATAATCTTTGAGACGTTAAAGAATGTGTGGTCGAATGAGTTTAAATAATTCCCTTGTCACTAATTACTAGCAACATGCTGATCTTGTGCATACAGATGTACGCAAAACACATAAATTTTATTTTTTATTTATTCTGAATATAATCAGAGAAGTATCTGAGACACGCTTACAGTAGTTATTTTTTCAAACAGTAATAAGACAATTGTTTGCATCATGGTTTTACTGCTGCGTTGTTGTTTACGAAACTCTTCACTTTAAATTATTACGGAACTCACACATGACATTCCAAAAATAATATGTATGTAGCTTAAATAATATTAAAAGAATTATTAAAAATATCCTGCTTTAGGATTAACCGCTAATAATTTACTCAAAATTTGTTTGTTAGGCAAAAATTAATAACAACGTCAAATTCCCTAAAAAAACTCCCTTAGCTGAATGTATCACCTTCACGACATCGATAACCTAGGACGCCTCGCTAATAATTTGTCTAAAGTAATTTCTAGAGTTAGAATAAATTTTAATAACCCGTTTATGTTAAAATTTGAAATTGTTTTGTTTACTTTCAGTTAGTTAACGTAATGGTTCAAAGTTATAATTCAAATTGCTACGCTACAAAAGGATCTAAAAGAGTAAAATTTCATAATATATCTGTTTATTTACTATTTACTTTTGTAGAATTACTTTTATTTTATATTTGGTTAAACCTGACCGTCTCTATCTACCCTTCGCCACCCTTCGCAGTACTCTCGTAGATCCATTTGTTTTCTCAGTCAAGTTAGTACGTCGAGTGTTTCTCATTTAATTCTTTCGCTCTGTGCTTAAAGAGAAGAAAGGAGGCCGACTTACTTACTTAAATGAATGTCATGCTGTATATATCTCATAGTCATCTTTGATACAGGATCTGAAAAAATTACCTTTCGGTTTTACAAACTTGACACCTGCCAAAGCTGAGGTTTGGACGTAGGTGTTGTAATCTGTTCTGTGGCGTGAGGCGCCAACACTTAATACTAGTCCTCAGTGATCGGGCGTAGGAATGCTTCGACACTGTTGTTTAATGGTACAATTAACTAATGTATGAATACAGGATAATTCATATTTCACAAATCGAGGTTTTATTGTTGCATGAACATGTGAATTGATGCATGAACCCTTGAG
>NQII01008054.1:23118-45138 GCA_002778355.1 Clitarchus hookeri | reverse complement strand
CCCTTTTCTATGTATGCTCCCTACAATTCGCGTCGTTAAAGGGGGGTGGGGGATCTTCGTCGCACTTGTTGGATGATTCTAAAATATGCTTTACACTGTGGGATAACTACTAAAGGTCCTTCACACTCGCTGAATGACTGTACTTATCTGGCTTGCTGTGCTGGTAGTTGTTCCTGCAGATGAGATCCGGTGAGCTGGAACTGCTCTCNTCCCGGAATCTCATCGGCCGACTGACCTGTTTCCTCGGACTCCTGCGGTTTTGTAGGCCCTCATTGCCATATTAAATTGCGCTCGCTTCTCCAGGTAGCCGCGGACCGCCCCCCTGGGTAATCAACCACGGGCGTGTACTCCAGCTCCGCACTTGGGTCCAGCGTCTGCTGTTTTGTTCTGGTTTACCAGTTTCAGCACTCCGTTCTGTCCGTGCGGAAATAATTGAAAGGGGCCTCTCGTTGCGCTCGTCCAAACGCTCTCTCGGTTTTTATTGTGGTCGAAAGCCTGGGACAAAACACAGCCTG
The DNA here is from genome assembly GCA_002778355.1 of Clitarchus hookeri. Taxonomy (NCBI): domain Eukaryota; kingdom Metazoa; phylum Arthropoda; class Insecta; order Phasmatodea; family Phasmatidae; genus Clitarchus; species Clitarchus hookeri. The sequence goes on along the minus strand of NQII01008054.1, from coordinate 44,623 downwards.
GCGAGGTCATAAATACGTCTCGCCGTTCCTGCCTGCTCGCGGAGTCTGGCGTCTGTCCCTCTATTCTGCCTGGAGGTTTGTTGTTTGGTTCGGCGTTGTGGGAATACTTCGGGATCTCCCCCTGGCCGGTGCACTCGTGTTCTTCCCGCTGTCACCTGATCCCACACCGTGAAGCTATTCTCCCGCATGTCCGCCTTCCCATGCAAATGGTCGTCTTGTAGGGCCGATCTGGCGCCGTTCCCTTCGTAACGGCTGCCAGGCCCTAAATCCTGATTGATGTCGTTCGCCTGTGAGCTTCGTTAGAGCGTGGTACGGACGAATAAAATATAGGGACGCCGCAGGCGTCAAACTGGCACTCAGGTTCTCAATCACAATGAAGTAAATGTATTACTACATATGCGACTTGCCACAGCTTATTTGATTACATAATTTTTAATCACTGCGTACCAAATTTGCTTTGTAAATAAACAATGTGATCCACTACATTAAGAAGTCAAAAACATTAATCTATCTTATTAATAACCTTTCATTACTGATGTTACCAAACTATAAAATGCAAATAATCGAAAATTATGAGGCTATACAATCAGCTTGTTAATAAAACCATGATTAATTTGAGATTAAATACATATATCGCATAGTTAACAGGTTACTTCTGTCAGTCATTTAAGAAAAATCATGCTGCACTGAGACATTAATTTGAAAGTTAACTATTTCTACACCAACTTCAGTATTTTACGTGTGATTAATAACGTGAAACGATAAATGAGTGAAAATAGGTATAGTATGGTGAAAGTAGCTAAGAAGAACGTAATTAAAAGAGGAATCTCTAGAAAATGTCAAATTGAATATTACATACGACGTAATGAATTTGGCTGAAATACAAATCGCTATATTTACAAAGTGCGCAATGTATTTTCATTTCATTTTCTGGAAATGAAAAGAAATTATATTTTACAGAAAACAAATATAAAAAATGGCAGGTTTCACAACATTACGGAATTTAAATTTGTTTGACAATTTAACGATTACTGAATAATTTATAGGGCCTATTACATGAAAAACTTTTTCAACTTGTGAAAACAACTGCAAGTTCTTTAGGAACTTATACCTGGAGATGGCAGCTGCAACGACTGCCAGAACGTCGAGAAAGAAATATTTGACGCGACTCAAACACAGAAATTTTGTGTGTATCTGCAGGAATGTGTACCAAAATAATAAATACTAAATAACATTTAACTTCAAAACAGCATAAATAGATAGATTTTATAACGATAAAAATATTAAAATAAAAATATTTTTTTTTAACGTAAAAACATTAAAAACGTTACAAACGTTCAAAAAGATGACAACCAATACAAGTTTTTTGTTTGCTGAAAAATAACAAGTGTTTCGGAGTATGCCACTATGTAGTTACATGAATTCATAGTGATTAATATAATTAAATATGTGTTGACATATCAAGCTTTGAATACAAATTATTCGCTTAAAGTTTATGCTTACGAAATGCCAGCATCTATCATTAATGTTTTGCCGTTATATACTGGCTACAAAAGTGAAACCAGGTGGAGTTAGAGAAGGATAAAGCTTAGCAGAAATACCTACCGTAAAAGTAATAAAAGATCTGCGGACTAAAATTCTATTACAAAAATATAAGGAGAGTTTCAGTTGCATCCAAATAGCAAAATTTATTATAAAAACGTGCGAGGAAGAAACATTAACTACATTAGATGAATCAACGCAAGTAGTACCCGAGTCAACAGAACACAAAGATAAATTCTTATAATTACGTTCCTTCTGTGATGGAGCACCTGGCAACGGGAAAGTGGTGCGCAGGGTAAGTTCCACACTAACCGAAACAAACACAATGCTGATGTATTCTTAAGAAATATAAAAACACACTGATATCAAATCTAACAGAAGACACGATATTGCAAGTGAAGATCACTTTTATTATAATCCTGCTGAAAACATAATTTCAGTTAAATAGCAGGTACAGATATTTCAGATATATCACAGATATTANAAAAAAACACACTGATATCAAATCTAACAGAAGACACGATATTGCAAGTGAAGATCACTTTTATTATAATCCTGCTGAAAACATAATTTCAGTTAAATAGCAGGTACAGATATTTCAGATATATCACAGATATTAACGAAACAAGAGAGATTCGTGGTAAGGCTGCTGTAATCAAATATTGCGTTTTTTATGGAGGAAACCGTACTTTCTNGACGAAACAAGAGAGATTCGTGGTAAGGCTGCTGTAATCAAATATTGCGTTTTTTATGGAGGAAACCGTACTTTCTATACACGTAAGGAATATTTGTCATACCTTCATCAGTTTCGAGAGAGTTTCCATTATTTTTATAAGCATACTTCGTATTTTGGGTGAAATTCATATATGTCTGTATGTGAAGAAAGTAAGAGGGATCTTTTTAGATATAATTATCAAAGCAACAATGAGAATGCAGTTCCAGCATATTTAATTTCAAAACTTAACATGAGAAAGTGTTATACAAAATAAATTGAATGAAAATGTAAGTAATCAGTAGATAATTTGATTCATACCCAATACGTACATCACTGCATGATTAACGCCAATTTTACTTATAACTAATAGGAAGTTGAACATTACGAATGNATACCCAATACGTACATCACTGCATGATTAACGCCAATTTTACTTATAACTAATAGGAAGTTGAACATTACGAATGACAGCAAGTTCTGGAAAAAGTTAACATAAAATAATCAGCAGTTGATATTCATAATACTAATTTTCCCTGAAATAAGAAAGAAGAACTTTCGTCATTTTCTTGTCTGGTAAATGAACACGATGTTTATATTTACGTCGCAAAAATCTTATTTTGTACTCGAATTTCAATTTAGATGTAAGATGCATATTACTTTGCTTTAACGCATTAACCAGGATATCGTAAAGTTTTTTAGTTCTGTTAATACATTGCGATTTAAAGTCCACCATTTAAGAACCTCCAGTGGATTTCTCTTGCTTGCAAATTCAAACATAATAACGATAGTACAATATTTTCACAGATGATAAACCATGAACAATAATTGTATACATACATCAAAATACACGAATGTTCTAGTTTGCAAAAGTGTATATACAATATTTTGTCAGCTCACAATATTTGTTTGCTTATCACTGAAACAGAGAAATAAACCCTTTTAATAAAATAATATTTTTCTACGAGATGATAGATTTTTACTGCAACTTGTAACGTAATACCAATACTGACAGGAGGGAAGTACGGAAATCCATGTTAATTGCAAGAATTTTTTTATGACCTGTGATTAATTATTATTGGAAGTCTTTTTCAAATTTATATTACCAAAAATATATATAATAATATGACAATAAAATTTCTTCTTCTTTTATGGTTTGTGTGGTGATTTCCTTGATAGTTTTATTGCAGATAATTTTAGTTTTATGCAGTCTGGATAATAATACTTATTAGTCCTCAGTCTGTATTATTATATTTCATATTATGACTGATTGTATGAAGCCATATTATTCATACAAATTTAATTCAGTTAGGGACTCTGTAATACAATAAATAGATAGGGCGTAATACAATAATGAAGCATTGAATATGTTAAAATATTCTACGTTTTAATAGCATTCGCGTAGCAAAATGAGAATGTTCGGATTCTTTACTGCGAACGCGTATAAATATAACCAGAACTTATATTTTAAAAATGAGTGAAGTGTTACTCAAAATTGCATTTGGTGTAAAAAAGGTTATATTTTTAATGAAGCATATTTACTAAAATTTCTACAGTTCAAAAATATGTTGAAAGCTTCTTGGGTAACAAAGACAAACTTGTATTTAAGGATATTTGATTTACTGTAACTATATATTGCATTAATTAGAAGAGATGGTTAAAAGAACTAAGTTTTCTTTGTTTTAAATATATTTTTTGTTTACAGTAAAAAAATCTTCCTTAAACGAAAGTNATATCTTCCTTAAACGAAAGAAAAGTGGAACGGGAGGAATATTCCTGGATAACATATACGTTTAACAAGAGGTGCAGTAGCTTGCCTAAACGTGTACAGTTGTATCGGAAATATTTTGCCATGCCCAGATTGAAAGTGTTTTTGAATGGTTATTTAGGCACAAACAACACATAAACGCTTCGTCTCATGTATTAACATAAAATTTCTCATCTCATTCAAAACCCTTACAACTCTAATCATGCTGNATTCAAAACACTTACAACTCTAATCATGCTGAAAACACTGGAAATTGCTTAACAAAACTAAGCCAACCAAAATTACTATGACCAACACTATTTAAATAAAATTAATTCTACATGACTTTAAACTTTATTCAATTACTAATGAAATTAATGAGTAAAAAATTAGGAATGCCAAAATTTATATAAAAATAAAATTACGGAACAATTTATTTATTTCTTTCTGAATTCTTTCGGAGACCATTTAAATTCCAAGAAATATTCTAATATTTAAGGACGTACAACGCTAGCAAATTACTAACTGAGTTTCTTAATGGCAGATATTTAAAATATTTTGTAATAGGTTTAACTTCATAACTTACTCAGCTATAGTTAATGGGCTAACATAAATTCTCAGGTTATCGTAAGCAAATTGTCTGACATTGGTAAACCAAAGTAAAATAATAATATCTATTTTAAAAATTCGGCGAAATCTGCATTGTATTTCTATATATACCTTAGTTGTTGAGTTTCTTAGCTTTTTATGATAACGTTTCTCACAATCAAAAAAAAATATAGATCATCTTGAAAAAATTGTTCTCCCGGTGCCACAACGACTTCCTTCTAATAAAAAGCTTCCCTTTCAAAAAAATTTTTTTGCAGAAAAACATTTAATATTTGTGGCTTTTATAGACATGTTACAGTCATTTCATTCCTAAACTTCAGTAGTCATAGCAAGCATAAAAATTATGCAAAGTTTCCCTGTAACGAACGAACTTCTTCATATAAACGTTGCTCATTCAAACATATAAGTTATTCTATGAAAATTAATTAAAACGATTACAATTTAGCTTTATAACACAATGGGAAATAATAAAAATTAATACACAAGAAAATTTTAGTATTCCCAATCATTATAAAAAGTGCAATTTTTTAATTCAAAATTAAATACTTATTTAAATAAAGCCGCCCGTTTTATGAACTCAACTGCATAAAAATAATACCATATCATTACCTGTGTGTATTGCGGATAAGAAATAACAAAAATATAAAAATTCTTAAAATCGTTTAACATTAGATGAATAGTTTTCATTGAAATTTACAAAGACAAAGGTCTACAAAAAATTATTTGTGGAAAGCCGTCCCTACAGTGGCGTCTTTCCAACCGTTTATATCTGCGCCTACAAAACATGTGTTGCAATATAGAAAGTAATTTAGGATGTTTAAAATTTAATTATTTGAAATCCTAATTTTTTACGTTCATGCGACAGAGAAGAAAAACAATATCAGTACAAAATAAACGTTGTGTTTTGCGTCACACATACATGCTCAAAAATATTATTGAAGAATGGACCGGTTTATCACTGCTATAAGCAGTATTTGATAAAATAATCTATTCGTTTAAATTGAGCGACTCCAGATACTGGACACAATCATTACCAGCTCGGCTTCTTCGGTATACGAGAGTGACGCCTTGGCATGAACAGCCAGCGAGTATCCTTGTGTCACCAGATATTTTCAAATATTAAGTAATAATTTTTAAGATAGCCTCGCGCAGGTAATACACTGAAAAGGCAAAAAAACTGGTACACCTGCCTAATAACGTGCAGGGCCTCCGCGAGCAAGCTGAAGTGCCTCAAGAAGACGTGGCATGGACTCGACTAATGTCTGAAGTTATGCAGGAGGCAATTCACACCATGAATCCTGCAGGGCGTTCTACAAATCCATAGGAGAGCGAGGTGGTGGACATCTCTTCTGAACAGCACGTTGCAAGGCATCCCAATTATGATCAATAATGTTCATGTCTGGTGATTTAGGTGTCTAATGGATGTGTCTAAAGTCAGAAGAGTGTTTCTGGAGCCACTTGATAGAAACTCTCGACGTGTGGGGTGTCACATTGTCCTGCTGGAATTGTCCACGTCCGTCGGAATGCACAATGGACATGAATGGGTGCAGGAGATCGGACAGGATGCTTACGTATATGTCACCTGTCAGAGTCATATCTAGATGTATCAGGGGTCCCATTTCACGCCAACTGCACACGCCTTGTACTATGGCAAAGCTTTCACCAGCTTAAACAGTCCCCTGTTGACATGTAGGGTCAATGGATCCATGAGGATGTCTCCATACCCGTACACGTCCATCCGCCCGATACAATTGGAAACGAGACTCGTCAGACNGAGGATGTCTCCATACCCGTACACGTCCATCCGCCCGATACAATTGGAAACGAGACTCGTCAGACCAGGCAACGTAATTCCAGTCATCAACAGTCCATTGGCCTTGTTGACGGGCCCATGCGAGGCGTAAAGCTTTGTGTCGTGCAGTCAACAATGGTATACGAGTGAGCCTTTGGCTGCGAAAGCCCATATCAATGATGGTCCGTGGAATAGTTCGCACGCTAGCACTTGATACCCAAGCATTGAAATCTGCGCCAATTTTAGAAAGGGTTGCACGTCTGTCGCGTTGAATGATTCTCGTCAGTGGTAGTTTGTCCCGTTCGTTCACGATCTCTTTCTGGCCGCAGCGATGTCGAAAATTTTATGTTTTACCGGATTCCCGATATTCACGGTACACTCCTGAAATGGTCCTACCCGAAAATCCTAATTGTATAGCTACCTCGGAGACGCTATGTCCCATCTCTCGTGCGCCGACTATAACACCACGTTCAAATTGACTTATATCTCGATTACCTGCCATTGTAGCAGGAGTAACCGATTTAGCAACTCAGCAAGACGCTTGTTGTCTTATAAAGGTGCTGCCGANTTACCTGCCATTGTAGCAGGAGTAACCGATTTAGCAACTCAGCAAGACGCTTGTTGTCTTATAAAGGTGCTGCCGAACACATCGCGTTACTCTGATTGGTTCTATACCTCTGTTATTTGCATAAGCATTTATATACCAGTTATTTTTGCTCTCCAGTGTTTGATGTGCACAATTTGGTAGGAACTTATTCGAAATCTTCGAGTGTAACATTTGGTGGAAATCTGATAATTTTTTTTGAGACGTATAATAAAACATCCCAGTTTTTATGTGGCGATCTTAATAAATAGAGTACTAAAAGTAATGTAGTAGCATTTTTGATGTTTTTATACTGCCAATACACAAAGTTAACATAAAATATATTTTATGGTTTTGAAGATATCGCGCACTAAACTACAATGATTTTAAAGCCACTATTCTAAAAATAAGTGTGTCCTAATTAAAAAATTATATATTTATTATTATGGACTATCACTTTACAACATCTTCGCCAAATTTTGTAAGAATGTGTTGATTTTTTTCCCATGATACGAGATAAGACAATTTTTTTATTGGTAGGGCTACCTTAAAAGTTGGCAGAGAAATGGGACTCTGCATAGACAAATTTTAAGGACCAGTTTACATCACCTGCTTCAATACTATTTATTTGCCAAATTAAAAGGAATCGGTAATTAGTTTCTCGACATATGACGAAAAAATTGTGATATTTACTAGCATGGTCTCTATCTTGCGAAGTCGCGGACACACGATGCACTTAGTACATACATTTGATAGTTCTAATATATTTTGCCAGCACACAAAGTTTTGTTGAATTTGGTTACATGGTTACGACGATATAATATTACAGGTGAAAAAAAACTACATGGCCACCATTTTGAAGAGAAGTGTCTAGCATGCTTAAAACACACCACTCGGCATAATCTGTCTTAGTACTACTAGTTTGCCAAATCTGATAGGAATGTGTCAATTCTTTCCCGTGATATGACATAATAACATAATTTTATTCGCATGAGGCTATCATAAAAATGGCTTACAAAAGATGCTCCATGTAGATACAGTTGATAGTTGTATTTTCTACTGACAGCATACAAATTAACGTTCGAATTGAATACATAGTTTCGACGATGTTGCATTCTAAGCTAAAATGTCTTTGTTGCCGCTATTTCGAAAATAACTGTCTGAGATGCTCAAAACATATCACTTAACACCATCGGCCTCAGTGATACTTGTTTGCTAAATTTGGTAGGAATCAGTTAATTATTTACCGAGTTATGACATATGAACTTTATTCTGATCGAATGAATATATTCAAAGAACCAAAGAGTACAAGCCAAAGAAGACAAACCAAAGAGTACAAACCAAAGAGTACAAACTAACTAGATGGCAGCAGTGGTTACTTATAATGATATTATAACAACACCCACCCTATATCAAATAAGTATACACATTTAAATTGTACATAAAATCTAAACAAATTTATTACCCAACATATTCATGAAGTAATAATGTTTAATAGTGTTCAAACTCTTGGTTAAAAAGCCATTTGGCATATAATATTTCTCCAAGTATTACAGTTCTACAATTTTATTACTGACACATTCTCTNCCGTTCTACAATTTTATTACTGACACATTCTCTACAAAAATTATAGTGCGCATCAATGTGTTTAGTTCTCTTATCATAAACATTATGTACAGAGAGTTTAAGTGTCCCTTGAATGTCATTAAACATAGTTATAGGATATGGATATCCAGTTATTTCAGACAAGTTTCGTAAATATATTGCTTCCCTACACGCTTCTGTGACACCCATGTATTCTGCTTCCGTGCTTGATAAAGCAACGGTTTTCTTATTCTATGTTTCCCATCAGATTGCACACCCAGCCAGCACCAAGCACAAGCCAGTGTATGACTTCCTACCTATAACATTATTTACCCAATCAGCATCAACAAACCCTTCTTACTGCGAATTTCCGTTTTTTATATAAGACCAAAATGCTTTGTTTTCTTTAAGAACCTTAGCACTTGCTTATCATACAACCACGTTTCCTGATTATTAAAGTTATTAGATTGGTTTAACTAACTGATCGCAAATGCTATAGCAGGCAAAGTTAAAACGGCCAAATACATAAAACTTCCAATAATCTCTTGGTATGGCATTTGCTCTTTACAATTTTCCTCTTTATTAATATTTAATTTAGCCTCTAAAGGAGTATCTGCAATTTTACATCCTCTTATATGGAATTTTTTTAATAATTGGTCTATATAATTTTTCTGAGTCAAAGCAATTTCATCTTTTGTTTTGTCTGCATTTGTACTCATTCCAAGACATGACTTAATCTATTCTAAGTATTTTATTTTAAGCTGTGACTCTAATGCAGTTTTTAAATACATAGTTTCATTACCATCATTAGAAGCNTTACCTGCCATTGTAGCAGGAGTAACCGATTTAGCAACTCAGCAAGACGCTTGTTGTCTTATAAAGGTGCTGCCGACCACATCGCGTTACTCTGATTGGTTCTATACCTCTGTTATTTGCATAAGCATTTATATACCAGTTATTTTTGCTCTCCAGTGTTTGATGTGCACAATTTGGTAGGAACTTATTCGAAATCTTCGAGTGTAACATTTGGTGGAAATCTGATAATTTTTTTTGAGACGTATAATAAAACATCCCAGTTTTTATGTGGCGATCTTAATAAATAGAGTACTAAAAGTAATGTAGTAGCATTTTTGATGTTTTTATACTGCCAATACACAAAGTTAACTTAAAATATATTTTATGGTTTTGAAGATATCGCGCACTAAACTACAATGATTTTAAAGCCACTATTCTAAAAATAAGTGTGTCCTAATTAAATAATAATATATTTATTATTATGGACTATCACTTTACAACATCTTCGCCAAATTTTGTAAGAATGTGTTGATTTTTTCCCATGATACGAGATAAGACAATTTTTTTTATTGGTAGGGCTACCTTAAAAGTTGGCAGAGAAATGGGACTCTGCATAGACAAATTTTAAGGACCAGTTTACATCACCTGCTTCAATACTATTTATTTGCCAAATTAAAAGGAATCGGTAATTAGTTTCTCGACATATGACGAAAAAATTGTGATATTTACTAGCCTGGTCTCTATCTTGCGAAGTCGCGGACACACGATGCACTTAGTACATACATTTGATAGTTCTAATATATTTTGCCAGCACACAAAGTTTTGTTGAAATTGGTTACATGGTTACGACGATATAATATTACAGGTGAAAAAAAACTACATGGCCACCATTTTGAAGAGAAGTGTNATTGGTTACATGGTTACGACGATATAATATTACAGGTGAAAAAAAACTACATGGCCACCATTTTGAAGAGAAGTGTCTAGCATGCTTAAAACACACCACTCGGCATAATCTGTCTTAGTACTACTAGTTTGCCAAATCTGATAGGAATGTGTCAATTCTTTCCCGTGATATGACATAATAACATCATTTTATTCGCATGAGGCTATCATAAAAATGGCTTACAAAAGATGCTCCATGTAGATACAGTTGATAGTTGTATTTTCTACTGACAGCATACAAATTAACGTTCGAATTGAATACATAGTTTCGACGATGTTGCATTCTAAGCTAAAATGTCTTTGTTGCCGCTATTTCGAAAATAACTGTCTGAGATGCTCAAAACATATCACTTAACACCATCGGCCTCAGTGATACTTGTTTGNCGCTATTTCGAAAATAACTGTCTGAGATGCTCAAAACATATCACTTAACACCATCGGCCTCAGTGATACTTGTTTGTTAAATTTTGTAGGAATCAGTTAATTATTTACCGAGTTATGACATAAGAACTTTATTCTGATCGAATGAATATATTCAAAGAACCAAAGAGTACAAGCCAAAGAAGACAAACCAAAGAGTACAAACCAAAGAGTACAAACTAACTAGATGGCAGCAGTGGTTACTTATAATGATATTATAACAACACCCACCCTATATCAAATAAGTATACACATTTAAATTGTACATAAAATCTAAACAAATTTAATACCCAACATATTCATGAAGTAATAATGTTTAATAGTGTTCAAACTCTTGGTTAAAAAGCCATTTGGCATATAATATTTCTCCAAGTATTACAGTTCTACAATTTTATTACTGACACATTCTCTACAAAANCAGTTCTACAATTTTATTACTGACACATTCTCTACAAAAATTATAGTGCGCATCAATGTGTTTAGTTCGCTTATCATAAACATTATGTACAGAGAGTTTAAGTGTCCCTTGAATGTCATTAAACATAATTATAGGATATGGATATCCAGTTATTTCAGACAAGTTTCGTAAATATATTGCTTCCCTACACGCTTCTGTGACACCCATGTATTCTGCTTCCGTGCTTGATAAAGCAACGGTTTTCTTATTCTATGTTTCCCATGAGATTGCACACCCAGCCAGCACCAAGCACAAGCCAGTGTATGACTTCCTACCTATAACATTATTTACCCAATCAGCATCAACAAACCCTTCTTACTGCGAATTTCCGTTTTTTATATAAGACCAAAATACTTTGTTTTCTTTAAGAACCTTAGCACTTGCTTAGCATACAACCACGTTTCCTGATTATTAAAGTTATTAGATTGGTTTAAGTAACTGATCGCAAATGCTATAGCAGGCAAAGTTAAAACCGCCAAATACATAAAACTTCCAATAATCTCTTGGTATGGCATTTGCTCTTTACAATTTTCCTCTTTATTAATATTTAATTTAGCCTCTAAAGGAGTATCTGCAATTTTACATCCTCTTATATGGAATTTTTTTAATAATTGGTCTATATAATTTTTCTGAGTCAAAACAATTTCATCTTTTGTTTTGTCTGCATTTGTACTCATTCCAAGACATGACTTAATCTCTTCTAAGTATTTTATTTTAAGCTGTGACTCTAATGCAGTTTTTAAATACATAGTTTCATTACCATCATTAGAAACNCTTCTAAGTATTTTATTTTAAGCTGTGACTCTAATGCAGTTTTTAAATACATAGTTTCATTACCATCATTAGAAACAATAAGTCGTCGACATAAAGTGTAACAATTGTCCTGCGACTATTCTTATTTTTGGTATACAAACAAGACTCTTTCTTAGAACGCTTATAACCCATTTTGATGAGACACTCATCGACCTTCTTGTGCGATGCTCTTGAAGACTGCTTTAAGCCATAAATGACCAGTCCGTTTTAATTTAAGTACTTTTCCACGACTTTTTGTTACAGGAGAACCATCTTGTTTTTGCATATAAATTGTTTCCTCATGCACCCCATTCAAGAAAACCGTAGTCACGTCAAGATGTGTTATATTTAAACCTAACTGAGCAGGTAATGCAAATAACAATCTCAGTGTTGTATGCCTAACAACCGGTGAAAATGTCTCTGAACAGTTCTTGTATATAATCACACGCCACGAGCCTAGCACGATAACGAACATTATTATCATTGTCATATTTATTTCTTAGAACCCATTTGCACTTCAAAACCATACCTTTTTTTCGAGCATCTATCAACTCCCACGTACTATTATCATCAAAACACTTAATATCTTCATTCACAGCCTTTAACCTCTGCTCAAATTCAGGTCATTTTAGTTCTTCTTCCGGAGTTAAGCCGCTAGCATCATCAAATACATTTTCATCAACGCACATACCTGTGAATCCTAAACGATCTGGTTTCTTTTTGCTCCTCATCGGCCTGTTTTCTGGTTTAGTCGTTTCAGTAGTATCATCNTGAATCCTAAACGATCTGGTTTCTTTTTGCTCCTCATCGGCCTGTTTTCTGGTTTAGTCGTTTCAGTAGTATCATCAGTGTCTTCACCTTCACTTTGTATGTACAACTCATCAGATGATTCTACCCCTGACTCTTCCATTTTTGTAGAAGTGTCCCCCACTGAATCTNACTTTGTATGTACAACTCATCAGATGATTCTACCCCTGACTCTTCCATTTTTGTAGAAGTGTCCCCCACTGAATCTAAACTTTCGTCTTTTTGTTCAGCATTGGATGTGTTCTCATTTACTGGTATGATAGCTTCTTCTTCCATGATGTTGACAACTCTGCTAGTTGTCATAGATTTAGTCCTTGGGTTGTAAAGTCGGTAACCTTTGAAATTTTCTGGAAATCCCATCAATATATGTTTCTCTTATTTCTTGTCCANCTTGGGTTGTAAAGTCGGTAACCTTTGAAATTTTCTGGAAATCCCATCAATATATGTTTCTCTTATTTCTTGTCCAATTTTTGTCTTCTGTCCTTTGCTTCATGAACCATCACAGTACTGCCAAATATTCTCAGATGGTTTATATCAGGCTTTCTTCCTGTCCACATTTCAAATGGCGTTTTTCCATCCAACACCGATGCTACAATTCGATGATGAAGATAAACAGCTATGTTTGTCGCCTCAGCCCAAAAATTTTGCGTAAGTTTGCGTCAAACAACAGGCACCTCGCTTTCTTCACGATTGTACGATTACGGCGTTCAAATAATCAATTTTTCTCTGGTGTGTAAGCGTTGGTTTTTTGATGATTAATCACTTCCATTGTCACTTCCCAATATTTTGGTTCTTTTGTTAGTTTCATTTTCCACTTTTGCTCGATATTCCTTAAAACAAGTCAAGGCTTCGCTTTTGTATTTTAGAAAATATACAATTGTCATGCAAATATAATCATCGACAAACAGCATAAAGTATTAAGAACCACCAATGGATTCTATCTCCATAGATACACACATGTCTGTGTGAACTACTCCGAGTATCCATTACTTCTTGAACCAACATGAGCAAAAGGCAGTCGACTTTGCTTACCTTCACAGCAAACTGAGCAAGATGACTTACTTATGTCAGTTTTTTCATCAAGGTCAATACCCTATGTTGCAGTTTTAATTTTATTCAAATAGTTGCTGTTTATTTGACCTAATATGCGATGCCGTGTGTTTGCAGATACCACGGATGCAGCCAATACACTTTGTGGCATTCTCAACTTGTAAACTCCATTTATTAACGAAGACGTGGCCACTAATATACCATTTGCATTGTAAACATCGCAACCTTTCCCGGTAAACTGTACTTTATTCCCGTTGCTAATTGACTGGCTCACGGACAACAGATTAGTCGTTAAATCTGATACACAGAACGCGCCTTTCACTGGCACCTCAAACTCACACTCTACAGTTTTTGTTACAATATCGACGTCACCGGTGCACAAAACCCGAACTTTATTATTGTTTGCAACAATAATTTCTTTATTTTCTACGTATGAAGCATTCCTTATCCAACTTTCGTTTGCCGTCAAGTGCACGCTTGCACGCGAGTCAATGTGCCACTCATCTTTGCCAAAATTCCCGCTTAGTTACACTGCACTGAATGCGTTTGTTTGTTTACGAAACATCTTCTTGTCATTTGAGCCACCAGAATCATTTGGATACTGGTTTTTGTAATAACCGAACTGTTTACATTTGTAGCATTTGACATGTGCTTTGGCGTTTCCTCCATTTTTGCTTCCGCCAACCTTGACATTATTCTTAGGTTGCCACTTCTGCGAACTCGGAAATGCACCGATAACCACATTGCGATCTTTTACGTTCACATCCGTTTCCATATCTAACAACTTCAATTTAATGGCGTCTGTTGTGATGGGAATTACAGAATACTAAATTGCCATAATCATAGGAGAATATTTTTCCGCAAATCAGGTTAGCAATAAACATCCGATCCATTCGTCACTGATGTCAAACCCGGTCCCACATAACCTCTGGCCGGTTTCTACCATTTGCGTTACATACGACGTCATAGAATTGCTGCTTTCCATGTGAATCGAGATTAAATTCCGCAGTAAAATTATTCTTCCAGAAATACCTGCATCGTTGAATAGAGCCTTCAGCTTGTCCCACAGTTCTTTCGAGGTCGTCACATTCTTAATATGAACGAAAAACGTCGAATCGATGGTCATGATCAGTTAGCCTTGGTCTTCGCGTCATCTGTGGCTTCTACACTTTTCCCGGTAACTGGTTTAATGCAATGCCCTCCAGGATTATAAAATTCTCCGCTGCGAAAGTCCACTCACTGTAGTTTTCCCGACCCTTAAACTTAGGTACGTTGACTAGATAGTTCGATGCCATATTTACTGGGTACACGAATACAAATAGTATCACTACGAACTTCTATCACTGTCGTATACCGTCGCTAGAAATACAGTTTCTAAGGTTTATTTTACTGGAATTATGGGTCTGGGCCCATAACCTAAAATGAAATAAACGTGCTAGTTACTGACTAATGATCGAATGAATATATTCAAAAACCAAAGAGTACAAACCAAAGAGGACAAACTAAAAAGTGCAAACCAACGTGTACAAACTAACAAGATAGCAGCAGTAGTTACTTATTATGATATTATAACAACAATGATTTGATTAAATTGTATGGCAGATACACTAAATAAACTTAAAACATTTGTGTGACCATTATTTTGAATATAAGTAACTTATTAATATAAATCACTTACGATTACTTGACATACCATAGTGCTACTTACATGCCAAATAGATTTAGAATTAGTTCAATATTTTTCGAGATATAATATAAAATCTCTATTTCTTGAAATGGTGCTATGATACAAAATGGCAGACCAACAAAAATATCCATCTTAAAGTTCAGTGCTTACACAATGGTCTGCCAGTATACAATATTTGGTTAAAATCGGTTTAATGGTTCCCGTGATATGGTATATCACATAAAATTTTAATGCCCAACATCTTGAAAGTAAGGGTTTGACGCGGTCGATAGCTATGAAAATCAGTTGTTCTTAAGACACGCAGACAGAAAAATGATTTTATAAACTTTTCCTTCCTTCTGAAAGTATACAAATAAAAGTGGTCATTCTGGCACATGGCATATGAAGGAGTTGAGCGAGTGACTGATATCGGGCGTCCACCATTTTGGATGGGAGTCACTTTTACCAGCGCCGACTTTGAAACTGACCTTGGTATGTCCTTAAAACCATTAATTTTTTTAAAAATCGGAAAATTATGGTTAAATTAAAAATATAATTACAAAAATTTTAAATTTTCACATTTTTTTACATTTCGGAATAATTTTCAAGACTTGCATATGGGAGGCCTTTTGTTTGAAAAAAAATTGCGGAGCACAAATCCTTCCGGCAAGACGACTGGAAGACGACTAACCCCCACAATCAAAACTACCAAATTACATTATTTTCTTTATTCGGCAAGCCTCCCTCCCACAAATTTCATTTGGCTGTTTACTTTACTAATTATTTGCACTTGATTCCTCTAACACAATATTTTATTGCGTCTCCCTTCTATCCACCCCTCAACGCTCATCTTTCCATCATTAACTCAATATAGTTCCACCTCCATTGACACCCACCACCTCGAAATGTTATCGACTCAGCTCCTATTAATCGCGTTCGATTTACTCTAATTTCCCCCTCGCCAATTACTATACTAAAAAAAACTTTGACTCCTACCAATTAGTTCCACGTCCTTCCATTTTCCCCAACTTTATGTGATGACGGACTTAAGGAGAGCGCTGTGATTTTATTGACGGCAATGCATTCCGGTTGTCCGAGCAGACCGAATATCCTTTCTGCCATTTTCGCTTACAAGAAGCTGAAATATATTTCTGCACTGGATAGGTGCGAAGAACTGCAGTACCTGCCCAAATAACATCTTCTCATATACGCCCCTCGCGAAATTTTGGTGGTGAACAAGCTCTTGTCGACGTCCCTACAAACGAAAACTTGTGGAACTGTCTCTCGTACAAAGAGTGCTTTGAGTGGTGCACATCCTCTGAACCCGACACGTCGCAATGTAGGGACTGATATAAGGAACACCGAGATTCAGCCTCCGCATTCATCGAGGGATTCACGTCGACTTCCAGGGATATCGTGTGCGCTGGCCCAACCTGCGGTAATATGTGCTGCCAAACATTTTGCATAATCGAGGGATTCGGCTCGTTGGACTCGTTCACGATCACGCCAATTTCTATATCATAGAGTTACGACTACAACAAGGCCAAAGTTTTCACGTTGTTGTCCGCCCTGTTAGTGCAGCATATAGACCCAACCATAAAATATATGTACCACCCACAGAAGTTCAAAACGCATGGATTGGAGTGAGATGAGGGAGATATTTAGTGCAATTATATCACATTCGTATAGTAGGCATCCATCGACGAAGACTGCCTATCGTTCGTTATAGCCAGATTCCAAAATTGGTACTGCGAAACTCCTTTCCGAACAGAGAGTACATCATCAACTTGCAAAAACAGTGTGACTGCTCACCGTATCATCAACTCGTCGTGATGTACGCTGTTAGACTTCACGAGTGTCGAAAATAGGTATTCTTGCACTCAGTGCAACAGTGAAGCCTTAAGACGCTGGTATTACGATAACCTGTGGTACCTTTAATTTCTAATTAAAATTAAAACATGTAAAAAACTATATATGCACGTGTGTCTTTTTCTTAGCCTGGAAGATTATTTTACTACATGTTTTGTTCAGTGCAAAATAATAATAAATAGGCAGCTTAAGAAAATATGTTTTTATTTTATTAAATCTTGCTGCTAGTGTGTGCGCATGATGTTAATAGCAAACTTTTAAGGTAATCTGCATAACAAATTTGATAAACAATAATACATGTAAAAAAAGCTAAGACATGTGTAATATATATATATATTTATTTATTTACATATAAAGACATACAGAGAGAGTCCAATTAAATTTTAAAAATACTTCTGATGCACATAAAAAAAATTATTACCATACATGTACCCAACAAGCAATGAAATCTCTAGCCACCACTGATCTAAAATAAAACACTTCAGCCTATACGAACTAATAAAATACCAACAGTAAGTTTTGTGGGGGAAATCTTTGTAGTTTTGAAGAGGTTGTATCGTTAAAGACCACAGAAGTTCTAAACTTTTACGATGCTTAGACATCGCTGTCTCGCCGTAGGCAGTGGCAGTGGTGATAGGCCTTCCCGCNGAAGTTCTAAACTTTTACGATGCTTAGACATCGCTGTCTCGCCGTAGGCAGTGGCAGTGGTGATAGGCCTTCCCGCCCCCTCCTCTTCGACAAAACCTGCATTATATGACTGCTGTCCTACGAAAGCCGAGAATAAAAACTCGCACATTGACCTCGTCTCGCCACCAGCCATCCGCATTTATTATTTTTTACTTATATCATTACAATAGAAGGAATATTGGCAAGTATATGANTCTCGCCACCAGCCATCCGCATTTATTATTTTTTACTTATATCATTACAATAGAAGGAATATTGGCAAGTATATGAACAAATATCTCTCTAGTCGATTCAGTAGTAACTATTTTTTCCTGGCCTGGCAAAAATCTTCAGTTAAAAAAAAAAAATACAAGAGCGCAAATGCGCACGCAAAGGCGATTCACACCTCAGTATAAATAGTAATCACGTACTGTAACTTACAATGTTTATAGGACCAATATGGCTTCGTGCTTACGGAAATATCGTTCATGGATTGCCACAGCTTGACTCAAACCAACAACTTCTGACCTTCATATCAGCGGAATATTTTGGACAAAAAGAGCAAGAAAACCAACGCCCGGTTGATTAAACTCTACCATGGGCTATGCTGCGATAATAAAATATAACTGTTCGCCTAGTGAAAATGTAATAACCAACGATTTACTGAACTTCCGGGATCGCGTAGATGTGGTGGGGCCCAGGCACAAAAATGCCTAAGCAATTATTACAATGTGGAAATTACAGACTTATATGACGATCATGGTTG
The DNA here is from genome assembly GCA_002778355.1 of Clitarchus hookeri. Lineage (NCBI taxonomy): Eukaryota > Metazoa > Arthropoda > Insecta > Phasmatodea > Phasmatidae > Clitarchus > Clitarchus hookeri. Next base: position 25,821 of record NQII01008054.1, on the reverse strand, counting down.
TTACTCCTTCCTAAAATGGGAAACCATTTGGTCACCATTATGTTGTGAACTCTTCGAAGTTCGCCGAGTTACTTAACAAACGGTCCGCCAGTATGCTGCTGTTTGCTCATCGTGCGGAAGTATAAATAAAAAGGTTTTAAACTATGTTAAACAAATATAAATCTCATTGCTGCTTGTTGGTTCGCCGAGTATTTTATAATTTTTTGAAAAAAGCTTCCAGTAATCGAGGAAATCTTGCGATTGTGGTTTCGCACAGACACGAACCGAACCCTGGACTTCACGATACGGAGTCAGAAAATTAAGTTCTGTGCTGGTGTAGATGCAAAATGTACCATTGAAATTTTGGTGTGAAAACCTGCTGCGAAATTTTTCGCGATAATAAAAAACATAACAGTTGCATTTAATATGAAGCTTTATGAATACCTTATACGCATGTACATAAGGGTGGTCCACGTTTTAATGAAGAAAATGAAGTTGACCTAGAGGTCACGCCACCCTCTCATTTATCATCATATGTGCAAAATTTCAAACAGTTGTCTCTACTAGAAGGGGATGCTCATAGAATCTGAAAAATCAAACTGAATTTTGAAATTACTAATTATAATTAGGAAGTAGGGAGTTAAGAAAAATACAGATAGATGTGGAATAATATGGTTTATTACAATAAAAATACTTAAAACAACCAAAAATACAAATTTTACGTAGAACACGTTGTTTATTTATTTGCGATCACATTTAGCAGTGAATTTTTGGTCGTCTCAGAGGACACTTTTTATTGTACTGTTCAACAACATGCAGTATAAATTGCTTTTGGTCTTAATATTTTATGAGTAACTTATTATAATTTTGAATAATTTAACACGTCTTTCTGCTGTATCGTTAACGACACGTAAGATTTTAACACAATCTTTCTTTGCCTTGAAGATAATCAACATTTTCATTCCATATTTCCAGTTTTAACTGAAAGAATGAGTATTTTATGCCAAGAATAGAGAGTGTTTGTGATGTACTTTTTTATACAAAGGCTCCCAAGGTGGTCTCACTTGTTAAAATTGCAAGGTTAGCTCTAACCAAGCGAGAGTCAGCTTCNATTATACAAAGGCTCCCAAGGTGGTCTCACTTGTTAAAATTGCAAGGTTAGCTCTAACCAAGCGAGAGTCAGCTTCAATTTTCATCCCCTAAATAATGGCTGCTTTCTCAATACATGTCACCTTGTCGGAAAATAAGGCAATGCCTACGAGCTCATCGGACAAATGCCATAGCTGACGTTCTAAGACACCCCTTGCAGTTTTTCCAATATCCGGATCGATGGCTTCGTATGCTTTGAGATTTTTCCACTATTGTATATCATTAACTGGTGCTTCGGCTGCTAAAGGTTCAGCCCATGCTTTGGTACACAGCAGCGCACCAGCATTTACAAACGGAGAAAGCTCTTTCTATTCCCTTTTGGTCAGCTGAAACACGTTCTGATCTCTACAGAAAAATATTATAATTGTATACAAGAGTTTTGCCATCCAACGCGCATGATGTATCGGTCCAGCAGATCGCCAATTAATCTTCTCAGTTGTTTTGTTTTGAACGATCATCGTGAGTTCGATAAGCTCGACGTAGCAATCTTGGATTTGTTTTTCTCCAGCCACAGCTTTTGCAATTATCTCTAGGGTACTCTGAGCGAATAACTCTGTGTNGTTACAAGAATTGGAGTCAAGAACAAAGTGCATCCAGTATGGAAGCTGACATTATCGTAGAAGGTTTTTGCAGAAGTGAAGAAACGTATGGTTTGCGGTATAGAACTATAATAGTCGATGGTGATAGTAGTGTCTACAAAAAACTACTTGAAGCATGACCGTACAGAAACTTAACTGTCGATANATAATAGTCGATGGTGATAGTAGTGTCTACAAAAAACTACTTGAAGCATGACCGTACAGAAACTTAACTGTCGATAAACGGGAATGCCAAAATCACCTTTTGCGTTATTACTGCAGCAAGTTAAAAGACATCTGGACAACTGGAAAAAATGGCCCATTTCATCTAANAATCACCTTTTGCGTTATTACTGCAGCAAGTTAAAAGACATCTGGACAACTGGAAAAAATGGCCCATTTCATCTAACGAAACAAATACATGCCAAAAGCTTACAGTTGCGTGGTGCTGTTGTAAAAGCTGCTGAACGCCAAATGTACGAGGAGCTGGCTATGCACAAACGTATAGCGAACCTGCGAAATAACATCATAAATAGTATTGATCATGTTTTTGGTGACCATTAACGATGTGCTTCATACATCTGTGCCGGTGCTAACGAAGATGAGAGAAATATAATTCCGCTTCTTAATGAGCATGGCCTGTACATACAAATTAAATCTTTGGCAGGTTACCTGAGCAGGCATAGCCGTAGTTTGCTTTACAACGTTAACAACAATTGCGTTTAGTATTACAACTCTGCAGTGGCGAAGAAGACGGGTGCCAAACGCATCAACTACACGAAACGTGGATCTTATAATGCGCGATGCGCCGCGGTGGTGGTAGCCTACAATTCTGAAGCTGTACACTATAAACTTCATAAAAAGGTATGTGGTAAAAGTCCAGGTACATTTACAAAAATATTAGAAGCTCAAAGAAGACGGAAAGTGGAAGTAGCTAGAATAAAGCGAAAGAATGTAGGTGGAAAGCCATCTCTAAAACCAAAGAAGCTGTTTTCTG
>NQII01008054.1:0-15796 GCA_002778355.1 Clitarchus hookeri | reverse complement strand
TATAGGAGGGGATGAAATAATGCCTCGCTACACTTCTCAACTTCATCCCAGAATTTGGTGTAAATGGGTTGTGACACCGTGTTGGTCTTTTCGGTATGTAGACCGAGAATGAAATATTTTCCTATAGTCTGAGGTCCAAGAGCGCAGAGAGAAATTAAATTCACCGTATATTCCATTAGCCCGCTGCTGTTGTAAGGACCTTCTGCGATCGCCTACGTACTGACATAAGAAAATTATTCCGAAGAAGATGAAATGTACTACATGCAAGCTGCTAAACTGCTGGACGGAAACGGACCGTGGCGGTGAAACAGCAGCAGGGGACTGTGTGGCAATCACAGCAGCAGCAGCAGCAGCAAGGAGTGACACGGCAGATGCCAACACAGTGGGTCGTCGATTCGGTATTTTGAAGCACTAATGCGAGTTTTCCATGGGCATTGACGATGGGACTGCTCAACAGCGGTCGCCTGCATCAAGATGCACCTTGGACGATATAACGGAGTGGCTACTGCAGCTGGAAGCTAACAGCGCATCTCCTGAAAATGGGCTTCTGATGGGCTGGTGGCAGGACCTAATCCTTCACCCGAACATGCTCGTCATAGTGAAGTGGACGTCTCTTTACCACAAGATGGACGCTCAACATCCGTACAGGTGAATTTCTCTCCTCTCTTTGATCCTGCATGTATAAATGTGAAAAGTTGCGTATATTGTGCGGACGTGAGCTCGCCGCCATCACGACCGGCCAATATTAACCCGCCTGCCTTCATCTTCTCAGAACGAGCTTCATCTACATTTGAACTTCCAGCGAATTCTACGAGCTTCACTTCGAGGTATGGTTGACTTGCATGTAGAACTTGCGTATGATGTGCAGGACATCAAATTTTCCTACACTAATTTTTATATTGTTAATTTTCTTATCATCTGTGGCAGAGCAGCATTAGTTGCTCGTATGTGTTTGTTTGTGTATATATATCGCAGGGAGATGACAAAACCGGAGATTTGATCAAATCCCTAAGGTAGATGATTAATTCATGGAAAACGTTAAAATGAAAACTATGTGGGGTGATTTCCCTAAAGAAAGTAAGTGATTTGATCAAGCCCCTTAACTGTTTTAGTGAAAATATGAAATAAAGAAGTCAGGACTCACCCAAAGCGTAGCCATACATTACGCACCGTTGCGGAACCCCAGCGCCAGCAGGAAGGTTCACTACTGGTGTTATGATCATTTCAAGGCTCGCCGGCAATTTGTTATAGGTAATGAGGCTACGAGCTTTAAGTATAACATCTTTTCACTATAACAGTTGAGGTACTTGATCAAATCACTTACTTTCTTAAGGGAAATCACCCCACAGAGTTGTCATTTTAACATCTTCCGTGAATTGATCATCTACCTTAGGGATTTTATCAAATCTCAGGTTTTATCATGTAAAAAATGGCATTATTTTCCCCCATTTATGGCACTTTTGGAATGCGAATATTAGAGCGTTAAACACAAATTCAGAACGTTTAGAATTTTCTAAGTAAAGTGTCTGTTGGAGAACACGAGCCATATTCATTTCTACACAGGATTGCCAAATTGTTTCACCACGAACGACAAATTAGAGCGTTTGCCTTTTATGTAGCTATTTCTATACACTGCGCAGAGTTTATACACGCATGCATAAACGTAAAATTATAGCAATGGTTTCGAGGGATAATGAAACGAGAAAATAGCATGTGCACCGTAACATTGCTCGATGCATACATAAAAATATTAGGTATATTTATTATTTGTTTGAATTTCGTTAATTTAGTTAATGAATTTACTTTTACTTTTTCATCTACAGTATATATATTTTTATTTTCAACTATGTGCGGATAACATAATTGAAATGGACACTCTCTCGGTTGCAGTCTCTTATGTCACATCAGCAACAATTTCTTCTAAGGAGAAATGTTTTTTTTTTCTTCAAAGCGTACCCCGTCAACGATCCGTACAGAAGAGGATATACATTTGAGTATTTCTTCTAGGGGTTGAACTTTCTCAGCGGCTCTCTATCTTGGAAAGACGAAGCTGTTTTAAGTTAAAATGACACTCGTTGGGCAACTACAGTATGTGACACAAGTTAAAAGCGTACATTACAAAACCCATTCGGGGGATATTTTCGTTTTCATGGCGTTTTTTATCACCTTTACATTTCTTGCACCATTTACAAGACAAAATTTTTTCACTTGACGATGATATTCGTACACAATCATTTCGTTAATGTACACTTAACTTATATGTTCGTCTCTTTTATGGATCACCAAATCCTCTAGGGGCCACGGTGGTGTAGTGGTTAGACTACTCACCTCCCACCTAGGCGAACCGGGTTCGATTCCCGGCGGGGTCGCTCCCGAATTTTCACTTGTGGTGCTCTAGCCTGGGATCAGCAATCTTCCATTTCCTCCGCCCCTACATTTCGGCGCTACCCCATACCTCGCTTCAGCCTCATCGGCTCTCAAGACCTCGTTGTTAAGATCCGCCCATATCACTTCACTCACTAAACAAATCCTTTAACGAGCACGGCAGCACAGAGTTTGGGCATATTTATACATAAAACAGTTTTCATTATTATGCGTTAAAGTGCCCTACACATGAAAGCCTTTAAATGCGTCGTAACTACAAGGTCAGTGAATGCTTCTATCACAAAATTGGATTTTTGAAACACCTGGAGTGTCTTAGAAACTGTCCCTAACATTCACGCCGCTCTACTGGGCAACGTCTTCAGCGTTGAATGGATAAAACGTTGCAGCGTCGTAATCCACATCTTCTTCAAAACCACTGTACTCAACTGTAGGGGTTTGGAGAGAATACACCGAGGTTCTCGCTTACAGGTGGTCATAGGTTCGGAACGGTTGGCGTTTCATTGCTGAATGTCTGCACACCGCCCGATAAGACAGTGTAGATGATCAAAAAGAAATTATTGTTAGTTTATTCTGCTGTGAATTTGGTGTTGTCTCTGCCACTTATTATCATGCAGTTCGTAGTACACTTCCGGACAATGAAAATAGCAAACCATAAGGAAATCGTGTGACAACAACAAAACGATGCAAACAGGCTAGCTAAAGTACGGGCTTGTATGCACATGATCCCATGTTGGTGCGTATGCATTTGACCGCACACCCGGCAGTGGCGCTGCAAGCACCGACCAGTGGTTGTAAAATCTGGAGCGTAGTTGAAGCCGCATTAACGCCAGATGTTACTTAATTTTTATGATCACGTATATAACTCATTTGTACCACTACCTGTATAAAGTTTCAGTTCCATCTGATGCAACTTTCTATGTGGGTTATTTTTATTACCTGGGACTATATACATATTTTAAATTTAGTTTAGCTTAACTGAAAAAGAATTCAGGGCCTTATTACATAAAATTACAACTCTACAAGTTGTAAGCTACAAGAAAATTTTCCACAATTATAAACTGGATGAGTTCCATGAAGAATATTTTCCGACTTGTGAAAGTTGGCAAACTAGTAAAATATTTTTACCATTCAACAAGTTAAGTGTTTTTGTTTATGTTACTTTTACGTAAATACACATTCTACTTTGTTGCTTTTAATTGAACGTTGTTTACTGATCAAAATGGCATTAAAATGAATTCCATTACAGCAGATAAGACAAAATGAAACTAAAAATACTAAATAACCATTTCCTTGTCGGCCATTGACACATAATGTCAAACATAAAAATGGAAACAGCAGTAAATTTTCCTGTATAAAGGCGCTCATACATATTTTCTCATTCAAGTAAAGAGCGAAACATGGTTTCATCGTCATGAAATTGTGTGGTAAAATCATAACCTCATTATTCTCTTTGAATATACCATTGTTTGATACAAAGGAAATGAATGCATGCAGTGAATTTGCATACACGTGGTCCTTTAGATTAAAATGTACTTTTAATTATTTTATAGATAGTTAATATAATATTAATTCTGCTTTCAAATCCTAATAAAATATATATTAGATGTTGATACTAGTATAATTATTTTTCAATGTATAAGTCCTTGTAAATTGCAGGACTTTTTCTGAAACCAAAATACTAGATCACTTGTTGAAATTACAATTAAATTTTAAAATTTAATTTCTAACTACAAGTGTTACAATTAAGCCTTATGTAACCATTTTATAAAACAATAAAACTATTTTAAACTGAATTCTCTTGTAACTTGTATATTTGCAATTTTATGAAATATGACATTTCAGGAAACATTCTGGAATAAACTTTTATACAAAATTTAGTTTATAATTATTTCAAAAGTAATAGTTCGAAATGTTTCCGTTTAAAAATGCATATTGCCACCTATTATGACCTTAAGTTATAAGTTGTAGTAATTTCCTATTTTATTTTTCATAAGAAGTAACCTCACAGGATTTTCGTGAATTTCAAGACAATCGTGTTTAACCATGGAGCTCCCTGATTGTGTAAAGTTTAAACCAAGTACACTTTTGAAAAAAAACTAACATTGTCACTAAGTTTGTTTGTTTGACCAGAATTGCACATTTCGTATATGAAAAAATTAATTTTTAGTACGTAAAATATATGAAATATTTATTAACATGCATTAATAAATATAGAAATATATGTGTCTGTGTCTGTGGTCTCAACTCGGGATAACTTTAGTATATTCTTCATTTTTCACAATCAATACCAAAAAAATTTCGGTAAATTGCGCAAAAGAAACAATAATATAATTGCATTAATGGTATTACTGGTTTTTTTTTAAGAATGTCATGAGCTACAGTATCTTATTTTTTTCNAAATAATATAATTGCATTAATGGTATTACTGGTTTTTTTTTAAGAATGTCATGAGCTACAGTATCTTATTTTTTTCTGTGGCTTCCCTTGACATTTGTGAGGTGACTTTAGCTAATGTTGTTTTAAAATAACTCTTAAAAATACTNTTTTTTCTGTGGCTTCCCTTGACATTTGTGAGGTGACTTTAGCTAATGTTGTTTTAAAATAACTCTTAAAAATACTGTTACGTTTCACAATTTTTTATTTTTGATCTCTTGGCATATTTCTCTTGCTTAAACCAAGTATTATTAAAAAAAGGTTTTAAGCAATTATTAAAATACTTTTTAACGGAAGGAATAATATTTGTCTTAAATATGATTATAGTCATAGTAGCGGGTGTTACTATTAAAGGTATCATATATTTTTCTTATCGTGGTTAAGGTTTTTTTTTTTATTTAAGTTTTAATTTTACTTTTTTTTGTCCGACGTGAAAAAAATTTGTACTTAATGTTATAGTGACTACCATATTATTAATTAATAATTATTCAGCTAATATCAGTTATATTCTAAAAAACTCAGATAACTTGGCTGTGTTTTAGTCCATTCGGATGAATCTCCCCTATGATTTATGGGCCGTGTGTAATGCTTAAAATTTTGTGATAAATAAATGTAAATATATTTACATTGTAATTAATATTTCAGTTCCAGAAATATTAAACTATTATCCATTTGTAAAATAGGAAGCTTGATTAGACCTACATACTTTGTTTAAGCGATTTTGCTTTATTAATAATTAGGGACTCAATGTATGTAACATTTTATCCATAAGTATTTATTAAGGAAGTTTGAATGTCTTCAAAGTAGAGATTGGAAATAATTATATAAAAAATTTAGAAATTTATCGCTGCTAGGAAACAACTTCTGGCACTTGTGCAATCCTAAGCTGCTGTGTACAGTTTAATATGTTCCGGTCTAAGTATTTTCACTATCTTTGCTTAATTGTATCAGCTGAACAGTTAATAAAAGAATAATATTTATTTGTCAAAAGCAGTGAAGGTTTAAGAGTCCATATAGCCACTACCGTAAAGTTAAAGTCATTAAATTTTTTAATAATCATAAAAATCAATGAAATTAATTTTTGTGCTTCGCTACGCAGCTTATAAGTGCATACGAAATACTGTTGATTTGTGTATTTACATGATTTTGTGAAAAGTAGTGCTTACTTCCTTTTTCTCTAAACTCGGCTTTCTTGCCGAAGGAGAAATTTAACACCAATTTATACAAGCCCTTTCGAAAAGGCTTTTATGAATATAATTACTACCGCTTCTGTAACAAGCACCAAGCGGTTTTCTTACAGTTTAAAAAAAAAAATGGGGAAAATATAAAATGTGGCACTAATTTAAGATACGGGTTATGTTTTCCTCTTGAAAAATAAAAACATTATATTGAATCATATTAAGCCTCAAATTGCTGTAATATTATAAAATAGTTGTTTTTACGACTGGGAATAAGATTTCCCTAAAGTACCTTGAGATTATGGGCGCTTACATATATAAACTATATCACCTGAATTTTATTCTAGAAATAAGAAACATAATATTTTTAACACTTAACTTATTTTCATTTGTTTAAAAAATAAAATATTTTGAATATAATATTTTAATGTAAAAATAAAATATATTCTTCAATTAACACAAGGAATTAAGGAATTTGGTGGATTTTTCTAACTAGAACTCACAAAGTGCAATTATTCGTAATAAAATCATTTGCATTTGTAAAAAATTATAACTTTTTATAACAAAAATAGGCGTTTGTGTTATATGGAGAAGAATGAGGCGAACTCACCTTTTATTCCCCTATCATGCATAGCAAGAAAAAGGGGAAGAGAAGCCAGGCGTTGCAGGGCATCTGAAAAAAAAAAATAAAAAAAACATAATGAGTTCTTGTCAACATGCTGTTAGAAAATCATGTCAGACAAGAAAAAACACTCTCATCCGATGTAACACTACACTCCAAGTCAAATTTACCTATCCTCCGTGCTTTCGTGTGTGTTGATGTAGGTACTAATGTGACTTCCTATTCATAGCTGAATCTGTGTCCGGATAAAATCCCTTGTTCGGTCATTATTTGTTTTGGTCTCTCCCTGGTTCATCGCTGGTCGTTTCGAACTTTCCACTTTTTTATCCAAGCTGCAAATTGAGGCCACATCAATTTACGTGCTCCGAAAAAAAAAACATCTGGCTCTACCCTAACCCCTGGACCTCCCCAAATTTCGCAATTAGTCGTACATGAGATCGAGGTAACGAGCAGTTCTTTGGCGCAAAATGGATTACAAGTTACACCGGGATGTTAATTATTTTCCGTTCTGTTTCTATCTGCAGGCAGCACGAGTCCATGAATTAGAGCTGACCGAGCCATTATTTGGGTCGTTAGGCCTGCGGGCTTTGTTACACTAGTACCTTGCATCGGGTTACATAGACCTGTCCGCCCAGTGCTCCAGTGCGGCGGGTGGCTTGTTACTTCGTGGTGCAGGGGTCGATAGAGCAGGGTCTTTGGCGGCAAGCCCTAAACTGCCGCCCACACGTGCCACGGCTCGATGCAATGCCTGAGCGGCAAAACTCGCAGATCACCACAAACACTCGCTTAACACCTGTGGGTAAATATACCTTTAGAAAAAAAAACTTTCTTCTGACAAAATTTCTGTACTTTTAATTTAAGTATATTCAATATTCTCAAAAGTATTTTAGTGATTCCAGTAACGTTAACTATGGTTTAAGATTAATTTACATATAAATAAGTTTTTATTGATATCGTTACGGACAAAGTTCTGCTATCTTTCACACTTTAGTTTCCATTCAATTTCTGTTGAAAATTTACCTGCACAAAGTAGTTCTTAACAAACATAAATACTTGTCAATTATATTAATCACAGTTAACAATTTTAGGAAAACCTGTATTAAGGTTTATGCTTATTTAATTGTACTTACACAGATGGTATTCGCGATATAATTTTTTATGTTTTGTAAGTATTAACGAACTAACAATTTATACATTCAGAATCATTAAAAATTAATAAAACTAAGTGACATTTTATAATATGTTTTTTTTCATATTCTGTTAGAGAAAAAATACTATGAAATGTCCAAAAACATCTGGTATTATTTTAAAATTACTCCAAAGTCAAATAATAAAATACGCTACGTCTAAGAATAAAGGAAACTATTTATTAGGCGTTTATATATAGAAATGCCACTAGTTCGAAAAGGAAGAAAAACATGAGTTCTTATCAAAGGAAATCATAATTTTCCAAGCAGATGAATGTTATCCTTTTTCAGGAATTTCCAGACACATGTTATATTTCACAAAGTAGTAGTATTTAAAACAGTGCATGGAATAAGCTACATAATTTAATGATTATATACCTAATGTTTTCTGGAAGGCGAATGAAAATGGTAATTGAGTATGTTAATAAAAATATTATATTATTTAAGCTACCATATATGATATAAAAGTAACTTCAGTGTTCTGATATAGAAGACCAGAAGTATACAAAAATAAGAACATATTTTACTGTTATGAGTCAGCATCGATATCTGTTATTATGGTGTCCACTTTCAAATGAATCCTGTTCTGTTATCGGTTATTGTTTATCAGTTACAGAGTATTTTATTTTGCTTGGCCATCTACATGTGGCACAACCATTTTGTCCTGCAAAATACAATTACAGCGGGTAATCCAATCACGTGTTTCCCAACATTTCATCTGAGATCCGCACAAAGGCGAAGGGAAGATTTACTGCAGCCTGGTTGGAATCAAAGGCAATTGTTATTGCACTCGGAGCGAGTTTCGGAAGAGTGAAAGGGAAGAGGAAATGGTGAAGGAGGGATGTGGACGGAATCGGAATGTGGAAAAAACCCGTTCCCGCTCAAGTTTTCCGAACTTATTGTTTCTGAACGATTTGGAGCGCAGACGGAGAAAGTAAGAAAGTACGTTCAGCGTTTAGCAATAATAGTACGTTGGTCGGAGGAAAAAGCAAATAAACACCATGACACGGAACTTGAAGATTGCTTTCTGACTAGCCATTCGCTGCGTGTTGGTTTACCTTCGGGTAGAGGAGTTCATATCGTATCTAGCAGGATAACATAGTAGCTATCAAATAATATGTTCACAAATTGTAGCTTTAGTGAAGGGTTATTAACATAAACGATTAAAGTTCAAATTTTTTTAATGTTCATGCGTTTATTATTTCTTTTAAATTTGTGTTACAGAAAAACATAAAAGCCAACTTATCGATTAGGCACTTTTAAATACAAATATTTCATATTTAATACTACTCATATTTTTTGTACTGTAAGCATGCCTTAAAAAATATCTTTAAACGATTATTTATTCAATTTTTAACCGTTTAAGTGTAATGAATTATGAATGTTTCATAAAGTTATTACTCATAAAAATCAACTATTTATACGGTTGGAGTATTTATCAGAGTATTTATATCGTTCAGAGAAAGGAAAAAAAAAAATACAAGTTACTTTAATAAATACTGGACAATAAGTAATATGGGTAAAAATCATTATTTCAATATACAAAGGAAAGGAATAATATTTAAAAAAACATAATTATTGCGAGTTATTATTTTATAAGAATATATGTGTCTCTAGTTCAACTATAAGTTTGTAAAGACTTAAATATTGTGATATCTATGCTACAGAACAGAATATAAGAAGAGGAAATTACTTTTTATTAAGTGAGGCAGTACAACTGAAGAGCGGAAATTCGGGGAAATGATTGTCGACCACTATGCTTTTAAGAATACAAATTCGGTGTCATTTAACGATGATGATAATAATAATTATTCATTTTGGCAATGCCTTGTACCTGAAATTCCGATATCAACAGCACAAGTTAAATGAAAAATAAACCCCAAAGTAAAAGTTACAACAGGCCACAAAAATTCAATCTGCATCNGTCAACAGCACAAGTTAAATGAAAAATAAACCCCAAAGTAAAAGTTACAACAGGCCACAAAAATTCAATCTGCATCAATTGATTATTTTTAAGTGCAGATAAATGCCCTATAATAACTTCAGAGAATGATAATAAACCATTCGTACATACCAGCTTTCACGACACGTGAATGATGGAAATCAGAGTAGAGAATAAAATTTTTGTAAAACGTGCACTTCAGTAATTTTCAGCGTTATCATAACTTGTACACTTACATTAAAGGTATATTTGACGACATTCCATAAATAAAAGACTATCAGAACTTCTTGAATGAAGTAAATAAATCAATGAAGTAAATGAATAAATGAAATAAACAATTAGAGTCACATTTCTCGCGAGATAATTTACTGAAAATATAGAATTCGTGCATGTGCAGTTATAGACATAATTTCTCCGAAAAAAAGAAAGAAAAGGCATGACAGAGCTCAAAAATATGTAGGCAAATTCACAAATTGAATATTGGATATCAAACATCATCATTTTGAAACTAATACTGAGCTAAAAGCCATTGTTATCTGTAAAATAACGAAATTTATGTGAAGAAGAATTTGCATCAAATTTCTTCAGACCTAACGCCAGTGAAATTCTTCGTGAGTAGTTGCATCATACTCTAACGCCGAATACGTAATTTCCAAAACTAAAATGCTATACGAACTCACGGTAGTGTAACTGGCTGTGACGCAATATATATGTTATTAGTAAATCAGCCAGGTTTATTCCTAAGTTAGTAACTGTGATTTTGATGACTTGCAGATCATAATTCAATATTAAACATAGATATGTCAGTTAAATCTGGAGAAAATTTCTGCATTTAAGTAGTAAAGAGCAATAAAAATTCTTTACAAATCACTTTTTTTTTAAATCTCTATTAGTACACACTTAAATAAAGCTTGTTCTGAGTTCTTACCCAAAACGTTTGTAGGGACTACAACAATTTCTTGTTATTTGATTACAAAGCCATTCTCNTAAAATCTCTATTAGTACACACTTAAATAAAGCCTGTTCTGAGTTCTTACCCAAAACGTTTGTAGGGACTACAACAATTTCTTGTTATTTGATTACAAAGCCATTCTCTAGCATGTTACTACCAAACAACTACACTGAAGAGCCAAACAAATGGTACACCTGCCTAATATCCTGTAGGACCTCCGCGAGCACGCATAAGTGCCGCAAGACTTCGTGGCATGGACTCGACTATTGTCTGAAGGTATGCAGGAGGCAATTCACACCATGAATCCTGCAGGGCAGTCCACAAATCCATATGAGTACGAGGCGGTGGAAATCTCTTATGAACAGTAAGTTGCAAGGCATCCCAGATATGCTCAATAATGTTCATGTCTGGTGATTAAGGTGGCCAATGGAAGTGTCTAAAATAAGAAGAGTGTTCCTGGAGCCACTCGGTAGCAACTCTCGATGTGTGGAGTGTCGCATTGTCCTAATGGAATTGTCCACGTCTGTCTGAATGCACAATGGACATGAATGGGTGCAGGAGATCTGACAGGATGCTTACGTATCTTACACCTGTCAGAGTCGTATCGAGACGTATCAGGGGTCCCATTTCACGCCAACTGCACACGCCCCCATACCATGACAGATCCTCCACTAGCTTGAAAAGTCCTCTGTTGACATGTAGGGTCCATGGACCTGTACACGTCCGTCTGCCCGGTGTAATTGGAAACGAGACTCGTCAGACCAGGCAACGTGTTTCCAGTCATCAATAGTCCTATGGCGGTGTTTTCGGACCTAAGCAAGGCGTAAAGCTTTATTTCGTGCAATCAACAACGGTACACGAGTGGGCCTTCGGCTCCGAAAGCCCATATCAATGATGGTCCGTTGAATAGTTCGCACGCTGGCACTTGTTGATGCCCCAGCATTGAAATCTGCTCCAATTTGAGAAAGGGTTGCACGTCTGTCACGTTTAATGATTCTCGTCAGTCGTCGTTTGTAACGTTCGTTCACGATATTTTCCCGGCCGCAGCGATGTCAAAGAATTGATGTTTTACCGGATTCTCGATATTCACGGTACACTCGTTAAATGGTCGTGCGCGAAAAACCAAATTTTATCGCTACCTCAGAGATGCTATGTCCCATCTCTCGTGCGTCAACTATAACACCACGTTCCTACTTACTTAAATCTTGATAAACTGCCATTGTAGCAGCAGTTACTGATCTAGCAATTTTGCCAGACGCTTGTTGTAGTCACTGGCAACCGCATCGTTTTATTCTGATTGGTTCCATACCTCTGAAATGTGCATACGCACGCCTATAAATGTTTTTTTCGCTCTCCAGTGTGTATATTATGATAAAAATAACGTAACGTTAAACAATGGAAGATATATATATATATATATATATATATGCCAATTTTGTTACAGTACGTCAGGTAGAGTAATTGATGGTGTGATTTTTATCCCTGCAGATTTCTGCTAGAGCTTGTGCGGTGATTGGAATATTTATTATCCCGCCAAAAAAGCCTAGCCTCAGCAAGCTACATACAGATCCCTGTTACTCATATAGGGCTGATATCTTCGTCGGAAGCGCTTTTTTAATTATGAGAATCAGAACAAGATCACAGCTTTCGTGGACGTTAAGTTGGCGCAGTGTTAAGAATGGAGATAACTTCGTACGGCTTAAGTCAGAGCAGAAATTTAAAAATGGATAAGTGCCAACTGCCGTTAATTACATAGCAGCAATAATGTTCTTTGGAAATTTTGAAATACTCATTTAATGCTCTGTTCAAGAAATGTAATTTTAAGGATATTTGTTTTATGAATTTGGAATATTATTATAATATCTAAATGTCGATAAATTTACTTTTCCCGAAATAAACTTTCTAACAGATAATTCATTGCAAATAAATTTTTAAGGTAGAGTGAAACTATTTGCTTTATTAAAAAGACAATATTTTAGTTCTTAAATTATAAGAATTTTAAATATTAGCTCCATACTAAAAGGACAAACATCACTTAATTAAATGCAAACAAGATAATCGAGTATTGACTTGTACATCGATTAGCCATATGCTGACATACGGAAACCACTACGCCAGAAATAATTGAGACAAGATTTTTCAGGGAATAAAAAGTTAATACGGTTTTCTGATAGTGAAAAAATATAAACGTATTCTGCAGTCGTCTACTAACATTCATGCGCCCCATGAAAAGTGCGATAACGCCGAAAAAAAGAAGACACTGAAATCACAATTTTTTCCGATATGATGTGAAAGAACTTGTTTCATTTTACCTTAATATCACTCCTTTTATTTCTATCACAATATAATTAATCGTCACAAACAAAGCAATTTTTTTAAATTTGCGTTTTCATTAACATATATTTTTTGTGTTCTCAAATGTGGCAATTATAAACACATATAAGAGAATGTTCTGAATCTTAAAAGTCAAACAAGCGATAGCAACTGTTAGTAAAACACGTTGTTATGAGCCATGGGGGCTCATAACACTCTTAGGAAATGTTAAGTTTAAGGAAAAAAGCATAAGCTCAGATAATTAAATGGATTGTTTGAAATAATTAATAAAGACATTACTTGATCTAAAGTTAGAAGAATATACAATGATATTAAATTAAAACTAAGTCCAACGGAAGTGGTAGGGAAGGACTTAAGGAAGGCTATTAGCTTGAGAAGGCGGATCATATAAAAAGGAAGGGAACTTACCCCAGCCTCGCACCCGACCCTCTGACGGAAGCGGCCCAAGGAACAGCTGCTGTCTGGTCTGATGTTCATAGTAGACGACGCCGGTCCTGGTCTTTGGCATCTATTTCCAACTGCTCGCCCCACCACGTGATCGCTGACGAACTTTGCTCTGATTGGTTCCCTTAGTGCTCTGGAGGTGGGCTGTTTCAGTTTTTATGTTACTGCCATGAAATGCTCTTGGATCAGTATCTTCGCTGTTGACGGGCGTCTTGTGTGAACGCCCCGTCGACTTGCTGCAATCATTCTTAATCTGATGTTTTGATACTGCAGCAGTTTTGTGGCTTCTTCACGCCCCTATTTTGTCGTGTCTGCAATCGTTCTGTCTTGGCGATAGTGAACTCTGTGGTACTTTTTCTTAGGTTTTGCTTGGTTAGGAAGTTTGAACAGGACCAATCATAACATTCCCCCCAAAGTGATTAAAAGCAGATATATCCCCATCTCTGGAGTGATGGTTGAGAACTTAGTAGAGAAGTAACATATTTGCTTGAATAACAGTGTATGTCTAGGTCAATGGTAGAAGAAGAGTATGTAGTGTGGATTAGGGACTTGAGAGTTCCCTGTAATTCTCATAGAAGAGTTAAACGGAATAAGTGTTGTGGAGAATGGAATAAAAGAGATATTGGTCACACTGATGGTTCGCCGCCGTCCGGTGGACTCTGCTCACACGTGGGGGCTGGCAGTGAAGTTGCTGACCAGTGACATCGGGCTCCTCCTTCCGCTGTCTCGTGCGAGGCTTGACTGAGGTGGTAGGAAGGGGTGAACGGATGTTGGACGTACATTAATGTATACATAATATACCAGATACTTCTCCGTGATCGTACATAGGCCTCTTGTCATATAAAGTCCCAATATAAACAGAATATTAGTTTACAATGAACATGAGTAAACGTGACTAGGCAAGCGTACTATTCGACTTCCTTTACATTATAATGTTTCATATCGTAATGTTGAACAAACTCTCTTGGGTAAGTAAATACGGCAGTGAAAACTTGCTGCCCGACTTTGTACAATATAAAGTTTACAAACTTGGTGAGTTATTCAAAAAGTCACCAGAAGGCAGCTCTTGTGTGCGCTGAGAACAGTCCCCTGCTTTGTTCGCAGTAAGGCGCACACAACTACTCGCAACGTAGTCTCATTACAAGTGTACAGAAGTGTACAAGCATCTAAATACATAGTTCCCCCTACAGCTATTTAAAAAGAGAATATTCATTTTGGTATAACTATGACATGAATCATCCAACTATTAGAATCACTTTTCATTGATAATGAATTGATTGAATGTATAAGCACAATTTACGTCAATAAAAGCGTCCATGCACTTCAGTACTTATCATACTGTATGGAGTGTCCCTATATATATGTATATATATGTACATATATATATCCGAATCACTTTTTCAGGACACTGTCACTCTGCCTTGCTTAACTGTTGGTTCTCAAACCAAGTATTGGATAATACAATTCTGAAACATAACTGATGTACACAAAGTGACATCNCATATCGTAATGTTGAACAAACTCTCTTGGGTAAGTAAATACGGCAGTGAAAACTTGCTGCCCGACTTTGTACAATATAAAGTTTACAAACTTGGTGAGTTATTCAAAAAGTCACCAGAAGGCAGCTCTTGTGTGCGCTGAGAACAGTCCCCTGCTTTGTTCGCAGTAAGGCGCACACAACTACTCGCAACGTAGTCTCATTACAAGTGTACAGAAGTGTACAAGCATCTAAATACATAGTTCCCCCTACAGCTATTTAAAAAGAGAATATTCATTTTGGTATAACTATGACATGAATCATCCAACTATTAGAATCACTTTTCATTGATAATGAATTGATTGAATGTATAAGCACAATTTACGTCAATAAAAGCGTCCATGCACTTCAGTACTTATCATACTGTATGGAGTGTCCCTATATATATATGTATATATATGTACATATATATATCCGAATCACTTTTTCAGGACACTGTCACTCTGCCTTACTTAACTGTTGGTTCTCAAACCAAGTATTGGATAATACAATTCTGAAACATAACTGATGTACACAAAGTGACATCTGAATGCCTCAAAAAGTACGTATCAAATTGTATATAAAAATGACGTTCATACTATATTTACAATAATTTATTTATCTACTGCTACGTATTACTGCACATGTTACCTGTCTTGGAAACGAATTGTTCCTATATTCGCTAATTCCTTAAATCAGTGTTCTAATGATATGAATTATATCTACTTATACTATGGGTGCACCCTGCCGGAAGTTATGGAGACAATGCATCGTAGGATAACCAAGTGGGAGATTGTTAAATG